>CAEMYA010000130.1:2001001-2018385 GCA_903131615.1 Diplodus sargus
GTGATAAAATCAAACGTCCCAAATACTTATATATACATAATTTTAGGACAATAAAATAGCAGAAATAAGCAAGAAGTTACATATATGCATTTGTGAGACAATAACAAACTAAAACGAACAAAAATTATTTAATAAGTGTCTCTTGTTGATGATTCATGGAAAATGAGAACGAGTGGAATTTTTGTTTTTTATCAAGCAGAAAAAAGTTGTAACGTGAAAATAAAGTTAACAGTCATCACAGTTCTTGGCTAGATTCATCATGGTACGGTTAAATACTATACGAGATTTAACATTTTACGTCGAACTTAGATAATTGGACCAAACAGTCTGTTACAATCTCCTTACTTTTTCAGGTTTGGCAGTACATCACTCTGATGAGGCGCATCTTCCTCATTGACTGTCCTGGTGTCGTCTACCCCTCAGAAGACAGTGAATCTGATATCGTCTTGAAAGGAGTGGTAAGAAGCTCTTCCATTTTTTACTTTTGTGTACAAAGGATGTGTGATATCTGCCATGTACTTCTCGTACCATCCCATATATAACTCACGATTCACGAGGTGAATGAGAATACATTTGTGCTCCTCAAAGCAATGAAAAACAGGAGCATCTGAAGCAACAATGTGTCTTTCCAGAAACAATCTCCCGGTTACTCAAGATAATCCACCAACTGTTAATGTGGCATTTTTGACAGCTCAATTACCTGCAGTTCGACAAACAAAGAATTGGATGTGGATTCCTGTTAATAATGCCCAAGTGTTTAAAAATGCCTTGATCAGCTCTAATTCTAATCCTTCAGATCACTTTCCCAGATCGGAGGCTTAACATTTAGGCCCGTGCAAGTCCCCGTAACTGAACAGTTCCAGGTTTGTATTTTAAATTGCACGCCTTTTTCTTGCCCTTCCTCACAAAGGTTCAAGTGGAGAAGATCAAGAACCCAGAGGAGCACATTGGGGCCGTGCTGGAGCGGGCCAAGCCTGAATACATTCAGAAGACCTACCGCATTCCCACTTGGAACTCTGCTGAAGACTTTCTTGAGAAGCTGGCGATGCGCACTGGGAAACTTCTGAAGGTCCTTAATGTTCCTCTTTCCTTTTCTTGCTTGTTTTTATCCCAATTATTTATTTCATAACAAGCTGAGAATATGGTCAACAAACACATAATTATCAGATTTAATCATTTCAGTTAAAGCATTTGTTGGGTTTTCTGTACATGCCTCATACACAGACCACAACATGTTAATTGTCCATTTTATATAGCACAGACTAGCAAAACATTTGTAGGTTTGTTTGTTTGTTTATTTATTTAAAAAAGAGGCCATGCTCATTAGTTAACATTGGCAGCAGACTCTATCATGCAAATGTGCCAGAATTAGCCATACAGGCGGATTTTCAACTGCGGTCTGTAGCAGGTTGATTACATGACGAAAAACACATGAGCACAGACGAGTAAAATTACTCTACTCTCATTTGCACAACTTGAAATGAAGACTACAGGCCAGCAAAATCAGACCTAAAAACTCCCCCAGTCTGTCCTCTGCAGTTGCAGCCAGATATTTAATGTACATTAACATTTTGGTACAGAGATCTTTATCAGGTTCCACCCAGGAAAAGTTAATGCAATGTCTCTGACCGCAATTGAAGAGGGTGGTGTGTGTCGGTCTTTCTGTTCTGACATGGTCAAAGAGCAAATCCATATGTAATACACCTAGTCACAATGGGTTCCAGTTAAATAGCTTGTATAAGTGTATGTCGGGTAGTAGTTTTAAATATGATTTGAGCATTATATTCTTGGTATTGTGCAGGGCGGAGAGCCAGATCTCTCCACTGTCTCCAAAATGGTGTTGAATGACTGGCAGAGGGGACGTATCCCCTTCTTTGTGAAACCGCCTGGATCTGAGGGGGGTCATGAGGTGAGACTTCACAGAATTTTCCACCTGTGTTCTGTCAGTAAATTACTTACTTTTCTTCAGCAACTCCTGTGTTTTGTTTCTGTAACCTTTCTAGGACAAGAAGCCACTGGCAGTTGAAGGACCCTCAGAGGTAGTTGCGAAAGAGGAACAGCCAGAGAATCCGGATGCAGTCTCAGAGGAACATGGGGAGCAGCAGCAGCAGCAGCAGAGACAGAAAGAGCAGGTCCAGAAGATTCTGGCTAATGTGCGACAGAACTTTGGCAAGATCTATGTGGCACCCGAGTTCAACGAGGAAGACTTGGTGCCTGTGGAGATGCCTGACCTGGATATGTCTGACTTCTCTGGCTCTGATGACGAAGAAGACAGTGAGGAAGAGGAGGGTGAAGAGGAGGACGAGACCAAAGTTGAACCAGCCGATGGAGAGGCTGTGGAATCCGAGCCCGCAGACGCTCAGACTGGCAAGGAGAAAGGCAGCAAGAGTTCACGCGAGGTGATTCGTGCGCTGGATGAGAAGATCTCCAAGTACAAGCAGTTCCTGGACCGGGCCAAATCCAAACGCTTCTCTGCAATCCGGTCCGTCTTCTCTCACCCAAACCTCACTCACATATTTTCTTTGTTTTGTGTATTGCCCTCATTTCTTTTATCCAATAAAGTAACATGGAGTTGTCAGGCAGAGAGATGCCATTCATTTTAGGTGGTCCATGCTAACCAGCCTGTAAGCCCCTGAGACTAGCAGTCATCTGTTTGACCGTCTGATCAGAAGCCCGCTTCCATAACTTTTGCATGTCATTGTGTTATTTAATCTGTATCTCCTCTTGCCCAATTTGAGCCCATATTAGAGTTACTTTAAGCCTCATTTAATAAATTGTTCGCTGCAGAAGATCCAAACAGAAGGGAACTTTTTGCTCTGTTGGTTAATAATGTTCATTCTTCCTCCTTTGGACAGGATACCTAAGGCTCTTTCTGACAAAGCGTTCACAGACATCAAGACTAAACAAGAGGCAGCAGCGAAGCAAGCACAGGAAAAAGGTAGTCGATCAGCGTGATACTCTCATGACTTTTTATGGTGCTGAATGTCAAACGTGTTTCACCTGTAGCCATACAAATTGGGGAGGTCACGTTGACCTTGAGATCCAGCCAAGAGCTGACATCAGATTTGTTCATCTTTGTTTGAATTAAGCTGCGAACCAGAGGAGCAAGAAGAGGAAAGCTGAAGACGAGGAGTCCGCACAGCCGCGCCGGCTGACGTCTAAACAGGTATGCAGTGTTTGTTCTCTCTGACGTCCAACAGATATCTCTTGGTAAGACACGTCTAACTGATTTAACAGGAGTGGAGATAAAAAAAAATGTTTTTTAAAAAGCTGTGGTCTTTTTTTATCGGACGATTTCATCATTTTTTTTCTCTGTTCCTCTCTATCTGTCTCTACAGAGAAGAGCAATGGACCGTGCTCACAGGGTGAAGAAAGTTGGTGCACGCTATTACGAAACACACAATGTGAAAAACAAGAACAAGAACAGAAAGGCCCCTGCACCCGCCACTGAAGGCAAAAAGGCCAAACGATCAAAGCACTAGACTGGAGTCATAAAACACAACGACATATGTAATAAAACTTTATTTAAATTTGCCAGAAAGGCCACATTTTTTTTTTCAGAAAATGTGGAGTTGATTAAAGATGGAATCTAAATAATGGTTAAAGGGTCTTTATGGAATGGCCACCTGATGCCTTAACACTCACTTTGACTGTTTGCATCTTGCCTTTTGAACCGTCTTTTCCCTTCAACCCAGAACTGAATGACGTTTCATTCATCATTTACAGGTGTAATGAGCTCTTGATGTTCAAGAGAAATGTACAGTAATTGTTTGTACTGTACTTGTCATGTCATGCTGTTAGAAAAACAATAAAATGTTTGCTAATTACACTCATGCAGTTTATATTACTTTATATCATTCGGAAACAAAAGACACATTTAGTAGTATTCTGCAGTGGGAAATTGGAGATTCAGTTACTTCTTTGGCATAATGATCCCTTCGAGCTGGGTCTGAAAAAGGAAGACAAAATAAAATGTTAAGACACACCACAGCTGTAATTGGTGCTGAATCTAACGAAGACATTTGTCTTGGGTCTGTTGTTACAAACGACACCTTGAGCTGCTGGTTGGTTCTCTTCAGGAACTGAATCTCTTCGGCATGCTTCTTTTCCTCCACCTGTCGCTTTTCCTTTTCTCTCTTTTCAATAGCATCACATCTCGCTCTCTGTTCGTTCAGTTGCTTCTTTAGCTCTTGTATTTCGTCCTCCAGATCAGAAATCTACAGAAGTAAGAACACACAATTGTAAGTTTGTCTTAGATGCAGAATCAGTTATGAAGAGCGCTACAGGTCCTTATCTTACAGTAACTCTTGAAGAGAAATGGTGCTCTCTGCTGGATACTGAACTGAAAAACAGTCTGCAACTGTACAACCGATGGGGGACAAATGAAATCTCTCCACTCTGATTTTTGGTTGCATGTGTCTCAAAAAATATAAAATCCTTACCTTTTTCTCCATGTCGGCCTTGCCCTGCTCGGCCTGCAGTGCCTTCCTCATGCCGAAAGCCACGCTGCTTTCATACAGTGTCTGGTAGGCAGCAATAGTCATTTGAATCTCATCTCTGACCCGCAACAGCAGCAGACCCCTCTCAGCGCAGTTGATGGTCACCTGTCGGATCAGCTCATCTTAAAGAAATAGACGATTAGGAGGATGTGGATTAGAAAATGTGGCTTCAATGGAATATAGGATGAAAATCTTGCTGTATTTATCACAAAAGTAGCTTAACAGTCCTCAGTGAGCACTGGCCTCCTTCTTACCAAAGCACTGGGAGTAGAGCTCCCTGCGGACGGGGCAGATCCCTGTGACCCTGGCCTGCCTCTGCTGTAGCTTCGTGTCCAGCAGCTCCTCTAGGTGAATCACATCTGCTCTGGTGCAAGGTGCGCTGGACACTTGTTGCACCCACAGCTGGTCGTCCTCCGTCCATGTCCTTTTAACGGCAGACTTTGAGTTAAACGAAAGTGTGGTTTAACAATGTTTCGTAGATGAGAAGACGCGTACCTGGGCGGAAGGATGGCATTCAGGATGTCCTCGCTCTCCTGCTTGCTGGCCTCGGCAGAGGGGGATTTTGATTTAGGAGGTGGCGGGATGGGGCTAGTGTCAGTCGGCTGCTGAGGGTTCACTCTCAGAGGGCGCCCCTGTGGAGAAAAGTATTTATGTACTCGATGTTATGACCCTGATAAACAACTATTTCCCTCATTTGCTCACCTCATGGAACTGCTGTGTAAACTTGGCCGTGTGTTGGCAGACTTGTTAAACACATAAACTGTGCTGTGTCTATAAGAAAGGGCAGTGATAAAAATAGACGTCCAGTCTCTCAGAGTACAGAGTGTTGCAATTAAAGGGTAACGTCACCAATTTTAAACATTAAAGCGTGTTCGCAGGTCTTGGGGGAGATCTAATATTTATGTGAATAAGGTTTTGTGGCCCCAGAGGAAGCTGCATGTAATCTGATAAACTGCCCCCAGTGATGCAATTTGCCCACTGATTAACATCACTGTAGGTTCCTCTGCACCTACAGAGGGCTTAATACTACATAATAGCACTGTTAGACCTGCAAACATACTGTAATGTATCAAATTGGTGGAGATATCCTTTAAGTTTTCATTTTCTGTTGTAACATTGTATATTGTCTTTGTCTAAGTATCTTTGGAGTTGACATTCAACTGTTCTTTAAAGTCAATCAGGCACATATGAAAATGGTTGAGGTATTGTCAACACCAGAAATAACCTTTTGAGGGGTTTTTCAGTCACCAGACATCAGTAACTCAAGTTTAACATGGTGCTTTTTTCCACCAATTCTTATGTGGCAGCCAGACAGATGTTGTCCAACGCTCACAATCAGCTTCATGTCAAGTAAGAGCACACTGTATGTGTCCAGGATATCATCGGCAAAGTAAAGGATGACATGTGATGACAAGTGTGAACTGTACTGCATAAAATACAGGGTCCAGGAAACTCTTTGCCTGTCACTTCAGTCCTCCACCTGACGTTACTTTAGCCAGGTAACGCTGATTCAGCTCCGATTGGCGTCACATTGTACACTCACCTTTCGTGATTTTCCGTCTGTGCTCTTTGTGATCGACACCGGGTTGTCGTATTTCAGGAGAGATTCGGCCGGTGGAATCATTGTGAGCTATTTTCCCTACAAAAAAAAACGATAAAGCTGTCGGTTTGGGCTTCAGTTTCAGAGAAACTTCGGATCGCACTTGTTTGTGTTGTCATGGCAACAACGACCTGGTGTTCACTCTTAGTTTTCCCGGGTCGGTTCTCAAACGTGGGTTGCCGTTGCGGTCTTCATGAATATATTTTGATCAGCTTAACAAAAGTAAACAGACGAGGCACTGCTAATTTTTTCTGTCAATGTGATTTTAATCTGTGCGCCTTTCAATATGATTTGGGTGATGTAAGGGAAATATTTGTTCCGACGAAAGAGAAAGATTATCGTTCCACACTTTATTCAAGGTACAGTAAATAAGAAAAGCAGTCATGATTGTGTTATTTCACACATGCCATCGCAACATAAACGCCTGTTCCCCGTGCGTTTGAACAGAATAGAGTTGGTTCAACTGAGTTGATTGAAGCCGGAACCAAACTGCAAACTATTAAGGGACCGTACCGGGATAAATTCTCGGCGCACCACCGGAAACGGATGTACGCAATTCGAACATAACAGCCGAAGTTTGTGGTTGCTACAATTTTTGAGTTTGCCTTTGTTTTTTTTTAGTCTAGTTTTGTCAGGAAGACGATGCACTTTTGGTCACACGGCGGTTGAAATAGCTTCACAATGACCAAAGAAAAGCGACACAGGAGGAGAGAATCTCCGGAGCGGGAGTCCAAAGTGAAGATAAAGCAGGAGAAACTGAGCCCTGTTAGGCCACAGACATCACGCCGCTCGCGGTCCAGATCCAGCGGCACCTCAAGTCCACAGAGGAGGAGAACGAGCAGGTAATTTTGACCCATCACCTCGTTTTTGTCATCTGTTTTTAGCTTTTCACCGTAACAGAGGCAGCACAGGCCTTCGGCTAGCTATTCATTATTAGCTAAATATGTTGTTAATCTGCTAGCTGTAAACAAGCCTAACAGTTAGCTACAGTCCATATTATTTTAACAACAAATAATGAAATTGGCCGTTTGTAAATGTGTTTACAAAGTTGTTTTTTGTTTTTTTCTCGTGTAGATCACCGGCCAGGACGAGGGACCGCTCACCAGGCAGAAGGGAGACCTCCCCCGCCAGGCGAAGCAGCAGATCGCCCAGGAACAGGAGAAGTCCTCATCGTGGAGCTGATGTCAGGATAAAGCGGGTGATTAGGTTTGACATCATTAACAAGATGCCGCTGAGATTTTAATTGACAAATGCAGGACAGAGATCGAAAAGTGGTTCAATGACAGGTTACTCTTTCAGTGGCATGTTGTCGCCTGACATATACTGATAATTATAAACTTTATTCATACAGCAATTCGTAAAACAAAGTTACAACGTGCTTAGATAGGTGAACCAGAATGAAAACATCTCAGTTCTGCACTGGGAGGGAAAATAATTATCAGCCAAACTTAATACACCTGATTATTTTAATTAAGATCCATGCATCATTCCCTGAGAAATTAACACAATAAAAGTTTTAAAAAATAAATAAATTGTCCATCTCAATGAGAAAATAAAGTTAATGGGGTCTGTTATGAGCCAAATCCCATTTTCTAATCAATCCAATCTGTTAAAGGGATATTCCGTTGTAAATTTAATCCATGGTCTAACACAACGTGACACCGAGTAAGACCCCCCTCTCCAGAGATCAAGTTTTCGGACCGCTGGTGCTGTTCTGAGCATTATTTGTGGCTATGAGTGGCTTTTTGATGGCGGTTTCTTGGTTGGAGGCATAGACTGCAGTGTATTGTTCTCGTGCGGGTTTTTCTGAGGTTGCTAAAACTGCGGTTGGAAAATCTTTCGAGTGGGCGTCATACTCGGTGTGACGGTGTTAGACCATGGATTAAATTTACACCGGAATATCCCTTTAAGAAGTTTTTATTTAATCCCGCTAACAAACCAACCAAAGAAACTAACATGTGAAAAATAACTTCAGTGAGATATAAAAAGATACACATACTCATTCAACACAGTACAATTCAATAAAAGCTCAGGACCCAGTGTGGCTTCCTTGTAATAAAGTTTAAAAAAAAAAAAAAGAAGAAAAAGTCTGGGTGAAAATGGTCTACAGTTCCCATTCATCTCACTGAAATGATACTTTGAGGTGCTTGTGACTTCTATTAAGCACAGTGAAATATCTTTGACAAGAAACAAGAAAAATATACTTGGTAAGATTTATTTTTTTTGCTGTGCTGTACAAAATTGTTCCTTGAATGCTTCTTTCCATAACTGCCTTCCTACCAAATTTCCTCCCAGGAGCGAGAGGAGCATCGGGGCCTCGGTGACGAGCGGAGGAGACGAAACGACCAGCCAGAGGAGAGGCGGAGCAGGTGGGAATCAGACAGACCTCGGGAGAGGGACCGCGGCGGAGAAAGGCACAGAGAGCGAGAGGCCCTGTCCTCCCAACAAGCTGAGAGGCAGCAGCACGATGAACGGCGCCGGGAAAATCGCCAGCGTCGCGAAGAGACCCAAGACCAGGATTTCGGGCGGTCTGACGGAGGGGCCAACGAAGACGCGTCCCCTCCCGTCGACAAGGAGAAACCCAACTTCGAACTGTCGGGGGCTCTGACAGAAGACACAAACACATTCCGGGGGGTGGTGATCAAGTACAACGAGCCGCCCGAGGCACGCATTCCCAAGCGCAGGTGGCGACTCTACCCTTTTAAGAATGACGAGCCCCTTCCAGTCATGTACATTCACAGACAGAGTGCCTATTTGTTGGGGCGGCAGAGAAAAATCGCTGATATCCCCATTGACCACCCATCCTGCTCCAAGCAACATGCAGTATTCCAGTACAGGTAAGAATACCGACCATCGGCTTCAGTGTTTCCCTCCACATCACACTCGGATGACTCATGCATGTCTACCTGTCTGTATCTCTGTAGACTGGTGGAGTTCACGCGTGCTGACGGCACCCCTGGCCGCAGGGTGAGACCTTACATCATCGACCTGGGTTCCGGCAACGGCACCTACCTGAACAACAAGCGCATAGACGCCCAGCGCTATTACGAGCTCAAAGAGAAAGACGTGATCAAGTTCGGCTTCAGCAGCCGCGAGTACGTCCTCCTGCACGAGTTCTCCGACACAACCGAGGTGGACGCCAAGCCCGAAGAAGGGGAGGAGGAAGAGGACGAGGGTCTCGATGAGTAAACCGAGGCCCATAAACCGTATTGCCCAAATTCATTCAGGTTAGATTACATCCTTATCATCAGTGTCTCTGCAGGGAGTGGAACAATTTACAGAGCAGGTCAGTGTGGGATTTTACTAAAATAATGGAACACGTCTGGTTTGTATATTCTGTAATTACCGGACTATTGCTTAAACCTGCCACAACTGTCTCAAAGAAGACCTCCTATTCTCAGGTTGTTTGTGTAATGTCTGTGTGATGCATGACTGATCTCACATCTGACGGTTTTTCACAATAAAACGTGCGCGATGCCAGGCGGATACTTCGCGTCAGTACAATAGTACATTCTATATTTTTTAGATCACAGCACTCAGTACAAAGTTTAGCTGAAGGCTGATCTCTTGTCAATGTCCAGGCTATATGTGTGTCACTGTACATGATACGTGGAATGTGATCTCTTGATCCATGTTTATTGAGTTAAACATTACATACAAGACGTATTACTTGTAACGATATTGCCTTTTTTTGCTTTGTAGCGCAGGGAAAAAGAGTTGGTGCCGTCGTGCGTTTCCTTTGCACCAACGCTGTGTGTATTTAGAGACTTCCCCCGTCTTATTTTTATCTGTTTGGAAGCCCGCAGCATTCATAGTGAATTTCCATTCATGTACTGTAAATAAAGACAGTGAAGATTTGGACATGTCTCATTATGTTTTTTTTAATGTTGCCTCCTCATCAGAGCTGCGTACATGTTTCCCTGTGTCATTATTTTCTGTTCTACTGCAAAATGAAGAAGCATTTGTGAATTGAAAATCATTATTTATGCATAATAACCTTTTTTCTTGTCATGAATTATTCATTGAATCTCCTGCAAGAAGACAGTATTACAGAGGGTATTAAGTGGCTTTACAAGGTGCGACACAAACAGCCACTGCAATTCAGTTTGCTGTTGAAGCCAATGGTCCAAATTATGAGATGTGGATTTTTAATCTCATAATTTAGATTTTTTTATTTTCATGAGTGACCTTTGAATTATTTCACTTCTTTCAATTCAGTTATATAATTATGATATCTCATCATTTGGATTTCCAAATGTTTACTTTTTGGCTCTTAATGTTGATTTGATCTGAAATTTGATTAATATGATTTGACTTTTACATCATAAATGAGTATTTAATCATGTTTGACTTGAGGTCATGACCTTAATATTCTAGACTTTTTTCCCCTCATATTTACGAGTTTATTTCATAATTTTGACTTTTAATCTCATCATTTCGATTTTGTTATGTCATGATCTCAAAAATTATACTTTTTATCTGACTTTTAACGTATTAACGTGTAATTATCACTGTCATCTCCTTATTTGAACTTTTTCTTTAACTGACTGAATAGGGACTCAAAGTTTTCTCATCTGAACTTTGTCATGAAACAGTTTCTCACAGCAGAGGTCATGAGAGAGTCGGTGCTGGGTGGCATCCAGTTTCAGTCTCAAAATGTCAGCGGGCGGAGCGGTGGAGGGAGGAGAGGAGGAGGAGGAGGAGGAGGAGCAGGGCGGGTCGAGTGGAGAGGAGTACCGGGAATGGTAGTGGATATGTGAGCAGAGGCGTCAACGCACCTGGGGAATTACAAGAACAAGCAACAGCCCTGCTCGGTTTCACATGGAGGCTGTCCGGTGTGAGGACGTGCGCTGACGGTCGGCTGCAGGGAACATGTACACGACGGAGCGCAGGCGGATGAGCCTGCACGAGCTGAGGAGGAAGGACCCGGTGCGGGTGTCCGCTGGAAGTTTGTGGCAGGACTCCCTGGCCATGGAGCTGAGCGGCAGCGGCTCGGGGAAACAGATCGTGTCCCCGCGGAGCCGCACCAGAGCCGTGTCCGTGGCGTACCTGGTGAACGAGGACGCGTCGGTGCCGCAGACCGAGGAGAACCTGTCCCTGAAGTGTGTGAAGGAAGCCTGCGCGGACGCGCACGCCGTTTTCAAAACCATCTCGTTTGAGAGAATATCCCTGGGCACCACGGACATCCTGGATAGTTTCTACAACGCAGGCAAGTGCAGGCATGCTGGCTGCTGCGGGGCAGCGTGGATGACACACATACGCGCAGCAACTACGCCAATTACGCAAACTGACCCGCCCTTCTGAAATTTCCTCCGCAGACGTAGCAGTGGTGGAGATGAGCGACTCTTTCTGCCAGCCCTCCCTCTTCTATCACCTCGGAGTCAGAGAAAGTTTCAGCATGACCAATAACATCATCCTGTACTGTTACAAGCAAGACAGTGACCTGCAGGCGGTCAAGGTAACTTAAAGAGACACGAGCCCCCGATTAATATTATTATTATTAGTAGTAGTAGTAGTAGTGCAATTGAAAGCAAGTATGAAAAGCTTTATTTATGTTGCACTTTTTACAACAAGTGCTTTACATCAACATCAGCACAGAAGAGAATACAAGAGAACAGACACAGCCGGCACAGAGCAGAGAGAAGAGAAACATAGTCCCAAAGCAAAACACACACAAAGCATGCAGCAACCAGTCATCACACAGAGCGACCAGGGCGGCCACTAATGATTACTTTATCTTATGTTATTATCTGTTGAGTAATCCATTCTTTGGCCTGTGAAAGTATCAGAAAACAGTTCATAAAAAGTGTCAGTCTGAGATTCCCAAAGTCCAAGATGGTTCTCAAACATCCTCGACCAAAACGTCTTCAGTTTACAGTCACAGAGGAGAAAACATTAATATTCAAACAGCTGGAGTCAGAAGTCAGTTGATAAATTCATCATCAGCTATTTTAATAACTAAATAGTTTACAACTTGTTGCAGGTCTTGAAATCATAGACGAGCCAATTTTAAGTCAAGTCAAAATGATTTAACTTGGGCCAAAACTAAACCGCCCTGGATCCCAAACAGCAGGAGCACTGTGTAGACGTGGAGTAATCCAGCATTTGTGTCAGAATATGCACCAGTGAAATAAAATGAACTGACGTGAAGAGTCCTGCACTGCTATCTTGAAGAAGGGCCGTACTTTAGTTTTGAGACGTTTCACAGCAAAACCCGGAATAAGTTTTGCCAACACAGGGTTACATACACCCACATTAACTTGTGTCCCACTTGTTGCACAAGACAGTGAGATTAAAAAAGAGACAGTTTGGCTGCGACAGATTGTTTTTTTCATTGTCCATTAATCTGTTGATTATTTTCACAAATGATCGATTAGTGGTTTGGTCTATAAAATGTCAGATTGTGGTGAAATCTGTTTTTGTTTCTCAAAATCCAAAACATCATCCTCAAATGTTTTTGCTTTGCCCGAAACCCATGGAGGAGTAAAGAAAGAAGCTGGAATCAGAGAACTTTGTCTCAAACCGTTTAATTGATTACAAAAAAATTTAGCGCTTTAGATTATGAGGTGATTAATTTATTAATAGGTTGGGACCCAAAAATGGAGTAATCCATCAAAAGTCAGAAAATATTGAAAAATGTGCATCACTGCTTTCCAGACGGGAAGGTGACGTCTTCTAAATCCATACAAGTTCCATTTAAGAGAGATCAGACAAAGTGGTTTAACTGAAATGAACATTAAGTATTAAAAAGCAGAACCGCTGTCAGCTGGCAGACGAAGCCTCGGCTTCACTGGTGCCAGTCGCGTCCTCGTCTGATGGGTGCATTGTCTTCCTCTTCAGGAGCAGTGTGGGACGTACACATTCATCCCCTACGTGGTGTCGCCTCAGGGCAAAGTGTTTGCCTGTGATGCCACAATGATGACGGGTATCAAAGACCTGATGCAGCCCAGCTTCCAGCTGGAGCCCCTGCTGACCCCGCTGGTGGAGAGGCTGGTGCATCTGCTGAACAACGTGCACGTTCAGTCCAGGTCAGCACAAACTGCAGGGCTGCATGCTTTGCCAAAAACATTATCGTCTCCGATTACGCATGCGTTCGCTTATGCGGCAGCTCACTGCTGCCTCACATGTTTCACTTCGCTCTGCTGATTCACTGAATCCTGCTGTGACCCCTCTGTTCTTCATGCCGACAGCGAGTACTTCCGGGAGTCCATCAGACATGAGATCCGGATGGCCCGGGAGCGTTTCAGCGGTAAAGACCTGAGCCAGGAGCTGAGCCGCATCCAGCAACGCCTCGACACTGTGGACCTGCTCACCCCGGATATAGTCATGAACCTGCTGCTGTCCTACAGGGACATTCAGGTGTGTGCTTATCTGTGAATGGGAGTCAATGCCTCAAGTAATAATAAACAAAGGGTCTAAACAAGGGATATTCAACTCAGTAACAGGAGGCAGGGGGGCAGTTAATAAACAAACAATCATATTTATCAGATGCAATGAATAGATATTAAAGGGCCCATAAGTCATCTTTCTTTGAAATCCTGTATTTACAAATAAACTGACTGACTTAACAAGTTGACCAATTTAATATGAAGGATGGATCAGATATTTAAGGTAATATATGTAACTGCCTTTTTGGTTACATTTGAAATAGTTAATTCAACATCGAACACAGCCAGAAGCACTTCTATCATACAATCAGTCAATGGTTGAAATGCTTCATCGACATATATCAGAAACATGCTTCTACCAGGGACGGAATAAATAGCACATGTATGGACTTTGAGTGTGAAATACACATTCAGAGGATCAGAATCATCCTCATGTCTGCACAACTTTTAAATTTTCTCCAGCCAACAGTTTTCTTCCCCTGGATAGCTCTTCCCTTCTTACCAAAAATCACATTTATCCCATCATACAAAATACTACTACTGACTCTAAACAAGGTTTGCATGCTTTAATGCTCAAACAAACACATCAGTTTCCTCACACTGTCCAGTGCTGCAGCTCTGTATTCGCCCTCTGTCTCTTCTGTCCCTGTAAGCCCCCCCCCCTCCTGAATACCCAGTCTGCTCTGATTGGTCAGCTCACACACGCCTGAGCCAGCACAGAGCAACTGTGCTAAATCAGTGTTGACGTGCCAAATTAGCTGCTAGGTATAAATTATGCAAATGTATGACGGGTAATGAAGTGCGATGACACAAAGTCAGAGTCACAAGGCGGGACTACTGACGAGGCGTTTCAGGAACAGTGTTTTCTGTGGGAGAGAGGAGCTCCCGTTGATACAGGCTTTTGAACTTTTCAACTCTCGAGAGGAAGGGAAAAAAAATGAAAAGGCATCGTAGGTCTCTGTTAACTCTGAGGGAACCAAACAATGTTTGGCGTTTGTTTTTTTGTTTTGTTTTTTTCATTTTGAACAGCCTATTGATTAACTAATTGATTGATGGACTTACTTTGCTGCACTAATTATGTGCACATTATGAAAGCATCACTGTTATGTCATGGTGAACCAAATCCCAGGATCAGATCTAATGTCAAGCATGCGTGTAACAAAAACAACCATTATGAATTTGAGTTATAAATGTTTTAATGACACTCAGTATTAAATGCTGTTGTCCGATGAGAGCGTGATTAATAATACATCGTAATCCTGCACCTTCTCTCCTCAGGACTACGATTCCATAATCAAACTGGTTGAGACGCTGAACAACCTGCCCATGTGTCTGGTGGCCGGACATCAGAATATCAAGTTTCATTATATATTTGCTCTGAACAGGTACCCACACAGCTCTCACTGCATTCCTGTTTGGTTTTCACAAGCAATCTTAATTGAACTATTGTAATCTCTTCTCTGGTTTCCACTCCGTCCTTGTTGTGCCACTCTCAACCTGAAGCCTTTGTTTGTCTTGTGTCATCGAGATGAAAGAGCTCCTTGTGTGCCTCATCGCCGCTAATATCATGTAATCTTCCCTAATCAGGAGGAATCGCCCTGGAGATCGCAACAAGGCTTTGGAGTTAATTCTGCCTATTGTGGAGTCGGGAGGGAAGGTGGCGTCAGACGTCTTCTGCCTGTGCGGCCGGATCTACAAAGACATGTTCATGAGCTCCGGGTTCAGCGATGAGCGCAGCAGGGACCAGGCCTGTTACTGGTACAAATACCTCGTGTTCATTAGAAAGGGTGCAGTTTGTTTGTCACTACAGAGCCTCCCTGTTAGCTGCTGTCATTTTCGATTGTGGTGTTTGCAGTTTGCATTGCCTCGCCTCATTATGCTGATGTTTCCTCTGTCAACTACTCGTCAAGTGTTTCAGTTTAATTCACCTGCGCTGTTTCTCTGTCGTCCGTCAGGTATGGAAAAGCTTTCGAGACGGAGCCGACTCTTCACTCGGGCATCAACAACGTGGTGCTCCTGATGGCAGCCGGCCACGAGTTTGAAACTTCCATCGAGCTGCGCAAAATTGGTGCTTAATGCTTTCAGATTCCTTCCCATTCAGTGTGCCGTAAAGGTCAACAAACTCTTCTCATTAGGCGGTTGAAATGAATTGTTTTCACCACTATTTGCTTTTAGTGCAAAAAAACCAGCGCTGCGTATCAGTGGTAGTTCCACTTCCCCTCGTTTACCCTCAGCATTACGTAACGGCCTATGTCACTCGAGGCCACTCAGAGAGCGGAGGGAAAGTCAGCGGGGGAGGAGCGGGGTGGATTTAAATGGAATGCACATGCCCTTGTACACTTTCAGAATGAATTATCAGGAATCGGTGGCCAGTTGTAGACTCATCACGAATACCAGCAGACTTAGTTCGATGAGGCGAAAGCGTCTTCTGCGGAACAATTGCAATACGGCGCTTAATTACATTAGTATCCGATGTTTTCTTTTCTGTATCATGATGGTCACAAAGAAAACGTATACTGCAGGCAAAGTTGGGAATCAAGAAATCACAAGCTTTTCAATAGAGTATCGAGCTAATCAATGAGATTTTCGTAACAGGTAACATTTAATAATAATCATCATTAAGTAAACTTTAGTTAACAGTTATTTGACTCTTGACAGAGGATTGATTTGTTTATAAAGAATTTATTAAGCAATTGTAAATGTTTATATACATCAGGTGACGCTTCCTAATGGCCATCCATATACTGTTTACACATGAACTACACAGTATTTGTTAATATTTACAAACCTCAGTTGCAGCTTTACAATACACAACAGGTGTTTAATACATATTTTAATGAGCATTTCTGCAGTGTAATTAACTATCTATCTACCGTTAATTAGTGATTATTATAAAGTGTCGCCTCCCACGAAACAATCTGCGAACTAGGCGGGTGAACGTGAAAGCCGACCTAAGACCTGCAAGACCTGTAAGATTTGTTGGACAAACTGAAACTGAAAAGTAATTAAATCTGCAAGTTCCATATGGATGAACATGAGCTCATCAGCTAACTTTAACTGAGTTTTCCATGCGTTACCTGCACAAACTGCATCATTGCACTACTTTGTGGGCGCCACACACCTCCGTAAAGGCCATCGTTGATGACTCGCTCTGGCGGGTGAGCCTACCAAAGTCGACTTCAGTGTTTTCAGAGAAATGGAACGACACTTAAGATTTTGGCGGGGAATCCCCCAGGGGCAAGTGCGTAAGGGAAGTCAACGGGGGCATGTTCGATGACTAATGAAACGCAGCCTGGTGCATGTAGGGAGTGTTTTTCTGCATATATTACTTGAGCTTTATGTCACAATGCGCATCAGGACATGTTCTTTGGACTGACACACACACATGATGATCTGTTGAATTGATTTCTCGAACAGAATCAATGAGTGTTGAAGTACATGTGGTCTAGTAAGTGCCAGTAATGTACAAAGTGTGTGTGTGCAGATAAAAAAAAAAGCCTTAATGCACTCTATTGCTACTGTTCTGGACCCTGCAAGATGAATAAGCTCTAAGCTATGTACGGGGCCATCGTACAGTATGTTGATGCACCTGTTAGCCTGTTAGCTTGGAAACACGAGTGAATTTGTTAATAACTAAGCGTTGCTCTCTGTCGGTGTCCAGGTGTGACTCTGAGCACCCTGCTGGGTAGAAAGGGCAGTCTGGAGAAGATGCAGGCCTACTGGGATGTCGGCTTCTACCTCGGAGCGAACATCCTCGCCAACGAGCACAGGAAAGTCATCGAGGCCTCTGAGAAACTCTACAGGCTCAAAGCTCCTATCTGGTGAGACTCAAGCACCAGTTCTTGATTAGCAGTAATCATGCAGATCAGGGTGTTTTAATCATCGTCATCATCATCA
>CAEMYA010000130.1:2019763-2030920 GCA_903131615.1 Diplodus sargus
ATTTCAACATTGCCGTGCCGAGCATTCTCAGAACAAATCAATGAGGGATAATGATTATTTGAAGAGTAAAAATCCTTTCTAAATGTGCTTTTATTCCCCCTCTTAAGTGCTTCAAAGATCGATGAGCGGAGCTGCTTCCTGTACGTCCTCTACAACTCCGATGACTTCCAGCTCTGCTTCCCCTCCGAGCTCCACTGTAAAGGGTGAGTGCCTAATAAAATGTAAAGATAAAGCCGGCCGAGTGTGTGAATGACCCACTCACTCACCAGCTGATTACGGGAAGGTAATCAGAGAACGACAGACAAACGGGCAGATGTGTTTTTCTGTCGTCGGCGTCCTGGTGAAATGAGTGTGATGTAATTTCAGTGTGTGTGAGTCATATTTCCTTTATTGCCTTCCAGGAAATCACCCTAGGAGAGATTTTTTTTCCTCCACACTCGAAACAGTCAGTTCACCCAAATCCCCGACCTCAAATAAATCCATCGAAGTCTCACCTCAATATAGTGCAAGTGAAAAGTTTTTTTTTTTTTTTAAAGGTGGAAAATAGGAGTAAAAGCTTCATCTGCCTGCGTGCATAACGGTTGTAAGTGTCGATTTGCATCCCGCTGCCACTGTCGGCAGGTTGCTATGCTATGAGGCGCAGCAGCAAGATACACAGGACAATTGCATGCTTGCACCCATTCATTTGCATCTTCCTGTGCACTAAATCATATATAAAAGTAAATAAGTGCTCCATAGCGGTAATGGCTGTTAACTAAACTGAACTTCATCTTCAAAAACATTTAAGCGAAATGAAATTTAAAAACAAAAGCTAAATGCAACAATACGACCAACAATTAAATCAAACTATACAGTAAACGTCTCAAGTTTCATTCTTTTTGGTGAAATCTGCCAACACAACCAGTGTGCTACATCTGTACCTGTCACACAGACAGTGTGTTTACTGACACTCTGATGTCTACGTGACTGTGAGTCATTTGCGTTCACTAAGTGTTGTGTTCATATTGTGAAACCTATTCTGAACTTCTGAAACATTCCCCCCCCGACCAGTGTTATGAAACAAAAAAAAATGAAACTGTCAAACTAAAGATGTTTTTGAATAAAACAAAAACTGAACTGAAAAGCGAGAACCCGCTCTGAATACCAAGTTAAACTAAACGGAACTCGAAACGAAAATTAGAAATGAAATGAAACTAAAAACATGGAAAAACACAAGACTAGATCTAGTTGTTATCACTTTAACTGATAACTGATTGTCCTCTCACACCGTTTCTCTCTCTCTCTAGGTTCTGCGAGCTGGTCAACTCTCTGCTCCAGCAGGCCAAAGAGCCGGCTCCAGACCTGGACCATCTGACCGGGGGAATACTAGAGGTCAGTCCCGTTGCTTCGTTCCTCTGATGCAGAGCGGCTCTGTTTTAGCTCTCACCTGCCTCAACATGTGAAAATCAGAAGAGCAGAAACATTCCCTTCACATTCTCCTCATGATTTGGCACTGTGTGTAGCATCTGTTTGTGCAAACACATAAAAAACATTCATATTTGTTTTTGTATTCGTTGTGCGAATTTGGAACATGAATGAATGAAACTTCTGTCCTCTCACTCCTCAACGCTTCTCACTTCTGCTACTTGCGGTCGCTTGTGAAATTCCTCGCCGCTCCTCTGGTGCTCTTACTCTCAGTCACTGCTCTCTCATTCATGCAGGCCTGCGTTTCCTTTTTTTTCACAGTACATCTACGAGACCAATGAGAACGGCGACAAGGTGGTTCTGGGGAAAGGGACGTACGGCGTGGTGTACGCTGGGAGGGACCTGAGCAACCAAGTCCGCATCGCCATCAAGGAAATCCCAGAGAAGGACAGCACGTATGAGAACACTCCCACTGTTTTCCACTCAGAGTCGTCCCTTGCTGGGAAACAGAGCTACACTGTTTTTCACAAGAATGTCTTTTTCCAAAATAACCCTACCGGGAATGGATTTGGCAGAGGGGACTCTCGCTGGCGTGCTCTGGATCCCCAGTGCTCTTTAGGAGTCTTTGGGGAGACAGATGAGTGTTTATACACGTCGCTCTTTGCTTGTTACTCTGTAATCTACACAAAGAGCTGAAGCTTTAAATAAAAGATTCGGTTGAAGGGAAACATGATATTTAAATCGCTTTTTAAGCGTTTGCCCGACCTCTCTGTTTTAAAGACGCGGCACGGTATTTATCTTCATCTGTCAGTCATCTGATGTTGTGATCATCAAGATGTACTCATTAATTAGTCAAACTGACAAGTAATGTGTCAAATTAGTCTTTGTGTAGCAATGATCCAGATGTAAAGAGACAAAATAGAAAAGATCCTGTAAACTGAACTGAGTGAGTGAGAATGAGTAAAAAAAAAAAACAACAAAAAAAACACTTTAGTGTGGTGCAATAGCAGCTGTCATGTGACATAATGTGTAAGCCTTTTTTTTAAGCTTTTAAAGCTTAAGCAATCAGCTCCTCTTGACCAATTCATATGTTTACTTGCAATGCAAAGTTAATCATTGTTCCAACTTGTTTATTCTTTCTGCTAACACAGTACAAACTGCATGTATCAGAGAGGATGTGTCGTCAGTAATGCTCAGTCAGCAGACTTACAGGAACAGTTCACCAAAAAAAAAGAAAGACTCAGTCATGATCTGCTCATCCTCGCAAGTGATGGAATGTCAGGGGGAGTTTCAAAGTCCACGAAACATTTTCTGGAGCCTGGAGCAAAACGGCGTTGCAGCATTCTCTCCTTTAAATGGCTCCTTACAGCTTGTCAAGTAATCCAGGTCTCTAAAACCCCTTTAGATTCCAAATAGTTTTGAAAAGACGTTAATTACACTCTTTTTAAAGCCAAATTCTTCACTTTAGCTGCTGAGCTGAGAGCCTTAGCACCATGCTTCCAGGGTGTAAATAACATCTTTTCAAATCCATTTGGGATCTTTGGGCTTCCAGTTGTCTAGAAGAATGCTACAATGTCGTTCTGCTGTGGACTTAAACTGAAACTTCACCTGACTTTCCCTGACTTCACAGGATCATATGTGATGTTTGTATTGTTGGCCAGAACACTCCCAGTCACACTTGTGTATCTCTCTGTGTCTCCCAGGTACTCGCAGCCCCTCCATGAGGAAATCGCTCTGCACAAGAGGCTGAAACACAGAAATATTGTCCAGTACCTGGGCTCCGTCAGTCAGGATGGCTTCATCAAGATCTTCATGGAGGAAGTACCCGGAGGTACGAACCCCTGACATCTTAAACTTCTGATATATTTAGTTTCAAACAATAGGAGAGGGTGCTTTAGCTAAATCTACACAACACACACTGATGTAAAAACATTGAAGAGAGACAGTGAAACTTCTCAAACATGACACCTTGCACGTACCCTTGGTGGTGTGAAACTTAAAAAAACATTGCGAATGAAAACAGGAAACTGTCTGTCTAGAACCGCCTGAGGATGTCTCAAAACAAGGTGGCGTCACTAAATCAGAAAACCTGAAGATCAGCAATTCTCCTCCACCTGCCTATACTGATGTCCTTTCAATTTTATTTTACACAGAAACACTCTACCCAGTGTTTTCAAGGTATCTACAAATCCATTATCATGCAGTGGAATGTGAATGATAAGTCAGGAAATGTTCTTTGAAATTTCAGTGGAATTAAAACCGTCTGTGTCTTGAGAGGAATCTCGGTTCCTTGAAGGTGCCAACATAAGGAAGCCCTGCCCCTGCTCTCAACTCAGCATTTCCTCAGCGGCAGCAGGGCTTTGTTACAGGATGATGACTTTATTAAGAATCAAGGAAGTCTGCTCCGACTCGTGTTCAGATGTCTAAGGGCGATTGTGTAACATCTACTGGAAGCCAGTTTTTAAAGAAAGTGGGTGGTGCCAAAGTCCTTCCGCTCACTGCGGGAAAAAAACCTCCTCAGACAATGGCGTGATGGTCAGATAAACACCTGAAGATATGTCAACAATCGCTCCAGAGCTGGGCCCGATGGTGCCAGATGTAGCCGAGACACGTTTGAAAAAACGTTTAATTGTGTTTTTCAATGTGACGTGAATCAGCAAATATTGTTTTTTGCCTTCCTGCCCGTAGGAAGTTTGTCGTCCCTCCTGCGCTCCAAATGGGGTCCTCTGAAAGACAACGAGGCCACCATCATCTTCTACACCAAACAGATCCTCGAGGGGCTCAAATACCTGCACGAAAATCAGATCGTCCACAGAGACATTAAGGTGAGAGGTCATCCTGGCTTTTGAGTAATCGCCAGTCGCGTTTGGGGAAACATCTCAGCATGGCTCATTTGTCTGCTCTGCAGGGTGACAATGTGTTGATCAACACCTACAGCGGAGTGCTGAAGATCTCCGACTTTGGAACGTCCAAGCGATTAGCAGGAATCAACCCCTGCACCGAGACGTTCGCTGGTAAAACGCTGCTTGTTTCACACACTTTGATTTAATTACGTTAAAAAATACAAGCTGCATTATTATCTGTCATGGCCGTAGTCGTTTCATTTTAACTACTTTTTCCGACAATTTTTTTACCCCAATAGGAACGCTGCAGTACATGGCCCCGGAGATCATAGACCAGGGGCCTCGGGGTTATGGGAAGCCGGCTGATATCTGGTCTCTTGGGTGCACGATTATAGAAATGGCAACGGGCAAAACACCCTTCCACGAACTGGGAAGTCCTCAGGCGGCCATGTTCAAGGTAAAAATAAGGGAAAGCTGTGTGTTTAGTAAATACTGTACATGCAGGTGTCATGGTGGCATCATGAAAGGATCGTTCTGAATTTGGCAGTGTTCATGTTTTTGCAGTGGCGGTGGACACAAGCGAGGCTTTAAAATTAAAATCCAAAAAGTCACTCTTGATTTTTCCTCTAGCGCCACCATGAGGTTCACACATGAAAAGCTGGATAGAGGCGATGCACATGATGTCACACAAATATATCATATATTGTGCAGCACTAAAATAGACAACATATCTGTTAAATCTGTGTTTGTGACAGTGAATAATGGTCCTTAATGCAGCTTTAAACTCTTTTTGAAAAAAAAACTAGCAACTTTGTCTTTTTTCTTTATTTTTGACGGTCAACGCTTCAATCACTCCAGGTGGGCATGTTCAAGATCCACCCCAAGGTTCCCGAGTGCATGTCCGACGCGGCGAAGTGCTTCATCATGAACTGCTTCACGCCGAACCCGGACGACAGAGCCACGGCGGCGGAGCTGCTGGGAGACTCCTTCCTCAGGTCGTCCCCCAGGAAGAAGGCCAGGGCTCAGCAGGAAACTGAATCTAAAGACTTCCTTAATGCAGGTGAGGCTTTAGTACGCATCAAAATATGCCTGCTGCTGTTTTGTCTCGTATACGTTGTTTTAATCAGCCAGTTTATCAAGATTAGTTACGCAATCTTCTTTTTATTATTGCGACCATTATGATCTGTGAGAGGTCAGTGCTGTTCTGAGACCTGGTACCTGGGATTTCTAACCCTCTCGCGCCAAAACCGCAATCTTTTGCAGCCGACTATCAGCGCAGCCTGTCCGTGCCCATCTCCATCCTCGTGGAGGACACCGATTCCTACTCGGGCTCGATCGACCTGTCCTGTTCCCTGGACCTCAGGAGGCCGCAGTCAGCCTTCCGAGCAGACGAAATCTCCGAGAGCCCACCCAGCACCAGCTTCCTGCCGTAAGTTGTAGCGTCAGGCAGCAGAGGATGAAGGCCTGATGAGATGTGCACTAGCCGTGGTTATGCAGGATCTTGCGTCGGTGGCAAACCACAGAGGTTTCAGTTTAAGCGTCTGGTGAGGCGACATCCTGTGTTGGTATAGAAATGAGGTCAAAGTGCCACTTTATCATCGCCACGGTCTTCAGATAAGCACGTGTTCACCCATAAATCGCACATTCACCATCCTTATCTTCATTTCTTTATCTTGGGTTTTTTTTTTACATTTCAATAGCTACATTACTCGTTTAGTTTTTTTTATAGCTTTATCTGATGATCCGTTTTGATTTATCTTCTCGCTGTCCAGATTACCAGAGGACTCGCCGTCAGAGATGTGCAGCCCAGCCTCAACAGAGGAGAATATTGGCCTCTTTATGCTGAGGAAGGACAGTGAAAGGAGGGCGACGCTGCACCGAGTCCTCACCGACTACATCAGTCTCGTCGTGTTCAATATACAGGAATCTGTGCCTCTGGTGGGTGAAGAAAAAAATGTCGCGGCTCAAAGTATTGTGCAATCGCATAACATGCACATCTTTCACCATAACAAATACTTTTATTTGTACTTTTAACCGGGACATGTTGACAGATAAATCAGGATTGGCAGAGTCTTTGCTAATAGTCAAAGACATCATGTGCAAATTTCCCCATTATAATCCCTGAACGTCTGGATTCCATTTAAGTTTGATATTGCACAGATTGTCCAAACATGTTGCGCCGGCTTTGCAAAAAAAACCTCCATGCGATCCAACAGCCACACGGCATGACTGTCTACGCTGCAGCGAGGGCAAAACTAATATTAAAGTTGGCTTCGTAGTTAATAACTGTGTGCCTAGAGGCAGTTTTGTCAACTTATTTAAACTGGGTCCGGCTTTTGTTTTCCCACTTAAAAGCTGTCATGCATGCATAAGAGCAGGGAAGCACATTCCCCCGAAAAAAAGGACATTTAGACTTTTACGGTTTTCTCCCCAGTTCAGTTTTTTGCCAGGATCCACTCGGATGTAAAAGCCTCACTAGTCACAAAGGGACCTATCAAAACAGGTCTAACAAATAGAGCAACGTTTGTTTCGTTTCCTACTTGGCAATAAACCAAACCTTTTTGAAAATGTCTGCCAAGGCATCATTATCATACTCTGACTCTGCAGGTAACATTCAAGTCCTAGTGCTTTATTCTTAGCCTGATATCCTGCTGATCTGTTCACCCGTTGCGATCAAATTGGCTTGCTGAAAGGCTACTAGAATTATCTGATGGGCAGTGTTTCAAATGCACAGAAATAGATGTCAAATCTCGCACGATCAGCACCTTACTGTATGTTTCATACACCGGCCAGCTGCCGACTTGTGCAACACCAGTTTGCTGCAATATTTAAATGAAGGTTGAGAAATGAAAGCTGGGTTTTGTTGCACACATTTAAATATCATAATGATCAAAATTTCAGAATGCGCACAGAATGTCTGACTTATCTCTTAAGTGTTTGGATCAAAGATTAATCTTTACAAACATGAGACTAAGCTGTTGTTTGGAGTGCAGCACCACAGCTGTGACTTCAGAGGCTTAACGCAGAGCACGGCTGCCCAAAGTGAAGTTAGCCGGCCAGATGTTTTCAAGCAACAAAATAATAATTGTAGCAATTGATATGAATCGCTGTGTGCTCTTTTAGTTTTTTTGTAACATGAGAATGCTCTTTAAATATGTAGCATCACTGATTATTGTTATTTTTTCATTATCGAGTGACACTTTGCAGGAAGCCAGTCAATAAAAGTTACAATTTGCACTGCACTGACGCTTTTTACAAATGAAGTTCCTAACGGAAAAATAAAGTTCTTTGAATTGAATTGAATTGAATAAAAGTTACTGAAGGATCCTGGAACTACGGAAGCCTTGAGAGGCAAGTGAAAAAAAATCAGGAACATTATAAATTTCAAATATTTTTCACCTGTTCATAACTCATAAACACAGGAGAGAAATCTGCTCAGATCAGATTTAGAAAATGTATCACCAGAATCTTTTTCTCACGTGCCTCTCCAGGCTTCCCTACAGCGCCATTTTGTGTCTTAACGCAACACAATGGTTGCTTTTGGCCCGTGGTTCACTGTCATGATTCAGTTCTGAACCTCCAAGGCCCCTCCTGATAAAGGGGAACAAAGGTGACTGGGAAAGTTGTAAGTAAGAACAATAGAAGGGTTGTATCCCACTACATTCTGTTCTGTTAACAGCGTGGCGAGGGATCGTCGCT
Organism: Diplodus sargus; assembly: GCA_903131615.1. Classification (NCBI taxonomy): domain Eukaryota; kingdom Metazoa; phylum Chordata; class Actinopteri; order Spariformes; family Sparidae; genus Diplodus; species Diplodus sargus. The sequence goes on from CAEMYA010000130.1 coordinate 2,027,710, forward strand.
AACTGCAGACCACATCAATGAGCTCATTAGCTGCTTGAGAGAAAACATCCGCTCCCCGGACAGGAAGCAGCTGACCAGTAGTCTGCTGGAGCTCCGAGCCAAACTTCTCACCGCCGCAGTGTCACCGAACAGCCTGCAGGTGGTGCTGTTCAGCTTCCAAGATGCAGTAAGTCACTTCAGAGTCTGCACAGACATTCTCCTCATAGTCATCACATGTGATCATGTTAAACTCTCTGCTCTGTGCGCAGGTGAAAAAGGTGTTGAGGCAACAACAGGTGAAGCCTCACTGGATGTTTGCTCTGGACAACCTGCTGCGACAGGCAGTCCAGGACGCCCTCACGGTGCTTTTACCAGGTAGCGCTTAATCTGATCCAAGTTCAGAAGTTTGGGTTAAATTCCTGTGGAGAGTGCTCACGTTTTTTTTTTGCTTTTTCGTACGGTTTGGGATTCCTGTCGTTCAATTCATTCACCGTCTTTGCTCCCATCCATCCCACTCCTCCCCTCAGAGCTCAAACTCCAGCTGCAGTCCTCGTTTGAGATGGAGGACAGCACCCCTGAGGAGCAGTGCGCCGACCCCGACACTCCTGACACTCCCGTAGGTCTCCTACTCTGCGACCAGCAGGCGGCGTCGGATGACGCGCTGGACAAAACGCCCATAAACGAGATCCCGTTCGCACCCAGCCCCAACCTCCCTGCAGACCTCGTCCTCAACCCCAGCTGCCCCCTCAGTGAAAAACTAAGAGAACTACGACTACAAACCAGAGGGTGATTGTTTAATTTTGTTAGTTTTTCGTGATGAGCAGCAGTTTGCATTATTTGCACGTCCCTGAAGGATTCAGATTTAAACGCTACATAAACTTACATTTGGAATTTAAATGAAAAACTTTCGATGTGAGGGGAAAAAATCCCCACAAAGCCCTGGAACATTAATTACACAGCGATTAATCTGAATTCATAAGCTGCACTGCTTTCTGCTGAGTGATGATGGCTGTTTGGGTTTCAGACTGCTGACTCAGCTGAACGAGAAGGAGAAAGAGTACCAGGAGCTGCTGAGGAGCTCTGTCCAGAGGAAACAGGAACAGATAGACGTGCTGAGGAAGGCGGCAGTCGCTGAAGGTAACGCTGTTAACCACACAGTAGGACTGGCTTATTCCCCCCCTGCTTGTAATATCTGATAAAAGAAAATGCACCAAATTAGACTTTTGTATCTGTATTTCTACCACTAGGAGTCTCTTGAACACAAACTATGTTGTTTAAGACGTTGCTAAGTAGCGTAGGACTGGAGTTGTTGTCCTCATTGTTTAGCAACCACCTTTGCTGATGAGAATCTGTCTGGCCTGAGTCGGGCATGAATGTCTCCTGGATGAGGCAATATTTAAAAGATTATAGAAGATATCATACGTTTCACGTGATGTTCCTCCTGAGGTTAAAGTGACAGGCAACTACACGAAATGCACTGTAGCCGTGAGGTTTAAACAACTGGAAACAACTCAGCAAAATGCATAACAAAGGTCTAGTCTTTTAATGGTCATGTTACAATTATATCTTTTTAGAATGGAGGATAGTTATTAAGTTATCTAAAGTCGTTTGCCAAAAATGCGACTATATAAGTCAGAGCTGTTTAGAGTTCAGCCTGATGAGCAACCACGCAAGCTGCGGCATGACCAGCGTTGCATCAACGGACCAAGCCCTCTTTGGATTATCGATTCAGTGACTGTCATTACTGTTTCTTAACACTCGCACCAGTCACTCTCCGCCACGCCTCAGCTCCAGGCTCTGGATTTCTGCCTGACTGGTTTGTGTCCGAGGCGTAGACCGCGGGCTCGTCGGCTAATGTGCTCAAACTTGACTCATTCGTTTGCATAATGATTTTGCAGCTTGCCTTTGGAAATAGGCTCGGAGTTTCTGTTGTGTGTAACGTCTACAAGGTGAGACGCAGCACGCGTGATGCCGTCTGAGCGGTTGTGGTCTCTGTGCATTATAGATGGCGGACTGGCGTCGCAGACAAACTCTAATCCAGAGGTGAAGGCTTTGGTCCGCTGGCTGAAGTCTGTCCTCGTAGATCAAGACACTATCAATAAGGTAAACTCAACCAAAGCTCTGCCTTTTCTTTTTTTTTCTACTCCGGAGGCTGTTGGCATCACTCACCCCTGCACGCTGTTAATCCTCACCTGTGTGATCCTGTTTTCTAGCTGCTCTCTCACGACTTCACCTTGGACTGTATCCTCCACATGGCCTCCAGGGATGACTTGATGTACTGTGGAATAAGGTGAGCCGTCTCCACACATCAGCCCCTCGCACCATCTGTCCGTGCAGGAGTGTAAGAGGGGATTACCCCCGGAGATGGTAGTGCAGAAAACACGCCGTGTACCTCGTTAGATTGAGTTTCATCAAAAAAGCCCCAGTGGTGTTTTTGAGACTGCACTGACATCTGTTAAAAATCTGTCCCAACATTGCTGTTTCAGAGGCGGCATGCTGTGTCGACTCTGGGCGGCCATCAAAGCTCGGAGGAAGACCCAGCTCAGCACGCACAACGAGGACAGCGAGGACACTCTTCTTTAATGGCTGCTGATGTTGTACATCAGAGGACAGATTCACTGACAGGCTGGTCCTGTGTTATCTGGAGGAGGTGAGGCAGCGGCGAGCGTAACTGACTTATCAGACCGCGTCTTCCAGTTTATGTGCCTGTTCATTAAAATGCAAAAAGCTGAATCTTGCCAGCGTTTTACATTTTCTCAGGGCTTCTGTGGCAAGTGGGACTTTAATTATGCCTTCATAAAAAAATAAAAAATAATGATAATAAAAACTGCAAACGAACACATTTAATGCTGTTTTATGATGACGCTGTTTTACAGAAAGCTTAGCAGGACCTAAGTTATTAAAGGCATACTGTATTTAAGATGAATGTCTCTGCATTCTGGTTATTTGTACAATATATCTCACTCAGATAATAAACAGGAACCTTAAATCTCCCAGACTGACTCCTTATCTGCGCTCAGCCACATATTTGTAACAGGGAGGAACTTTGTTAAAGGGAGTGACGTGGAGTGGAAGAGGTGATGAACAGTCTGAAGATTCCACACGTGTTCCCTCATCTGTTTTCACACTGTTGACATCTCCTTAGAAACGGTGACATGGGCTTTGTGTGTGTGTGTGTGTGTGTGTGTGTGTGTGTGTGTGTGTGTGTGTGTGTGTGTGTGTGTGTGTGTGT
>CAEMYA010000130.1:2031026-2046141 GCA_903131615.1 Diplodus sargus
GTGTGTGTGTGTGTGTGAGAGTCGAGGGTATGTGTGTGTGCGTTTCATGCTTCTGCGGAGGTCTGCTGTTCGCATTTTAGACGTCAGACCTTTGTCTGATAAATGATAATGATAATAGTCTTGTCCAAGTGTATAAAAAGACATTCTCTTCATGTATTCTCTGCTTTGTTTCTTTTTCCAGTGTGTCATTGTTGCCTGGTAGCCTCAGTGGTCCTGTGTGAGATCAGAGGATGTTCTTTATTTTGGTAACCTCAACAGTGGCTTGTTAAATGACATACGCATGTCAGCTCCGTGCTCTGGGGTATGACCTCACTGAAACACTGGGCCGGGCCCCTAATAATCACGGCACTCACTAAAGATATTAGTAATGCCGTATTCATAACTGTTTTTTGTAACCACTGGCTCTAACAGTCATCTTAAAGGGACAGGATGTCGTTTTGGAAAACTCAGAATTTTAATATTATATTTATAATATTATTGAGTTAATAATACAAACTCAGAAATATTTTATTGTATCTGTAAGTGAAAAAACAAGCTGTTCTCAGAAGAAAATAGGGTCCCCAGGCATGCTTATTTGAATGCAAAAGGGACAAAACAGGTGCTTGGAATACTATTAAACAGCAACCAGCACAACTAAATGTTTGTGTATATATTCAGTTACTCTTGCACTTGATTCTGCTGCAGGGTGTTACAGCCTTTTTATACAACAGCAGCTACTATCATTTTAAAACTGCCATTTCCCCTTCCTCTGCTGTTCCTCATAGATTCATGACATCTTTTCAGTCAGCATAATAAGATCCAAAAAGAACCTCCAAACTCTCCATCCCCCTCAGCCAAAATACTGAATAGGCCTCTCACTGCAGAGGTGACAATCTTTGATTTACCTCGACAATAATTCTGAATGCTGATCAGATTAGAAGGTAGTGGGACCATAAATAAAGCGAGGCATGTTCCTGCCATGTCCTTGGATGGTGCCAGAGAGGAAATTAATCTGAGGCTGATGCCAAATTGAATTTAGCTGATAAAATCTGCCTCCTCACCCGACTCCCACTCCCAGTGTTGTTTGTGCCATAAATTAATCTCGTGATAAATGTAATTCTCGTGATGCGTGACTTTAAAAACACTGTTTCACTGAAGGATTTCTGCGAATCACACAGCAAAAAGGCGTTAGTATTCATCTTGAATTTTAAAGCCTTTTTAATGGTGAAAAAATTAATACTTAGTCACTGAGCGCTTCATGCTCGCAGGTTATTGGTCAAACCTACAGCAGCCGATGCAGCTGATTACTTCCTCTTCCCTCATTAAATCTGCTCGTAAGTGCTCGGTGGAAAAGAAAACTTGTAATCCACACACCTCTCCTGTTGCACATGGTTGAGAGCTCACACCGCTGTGCTTTTTGGTCATGGTCAAGAAATAAAGAAAAAGTACCTTCTTGGCTAATTTGCTTTAGCCTTACAGCTACGCGGGCAGCAGCTGTCACCTCAGACTCATTTCCTATTACAGATAATTGAATGTAATGTGAGTGCAACCCCCTGAGTCTCCCTTACTCTAATAAGCTTTATAACACAATAGCATTAGGCTTGTCCGGCTAATAGGATGCAAACTGCTTGCTTTGATCAGACATAATGGTGCAACGAGTCGTTCGGCATCTGATGGCTCTCGAGTGGACAGTCAAGCTTCTCATTGTTCTCACTGATGATGTAAGTTCTGTCTTAAAGGCCACATTTATCCTCTTGTCATCATCAGGATCGACTTATTAGCTTCCAGTCACGTTCTTTGGTTTTTCCAAAGGTGTCTGAAGACACACAGGGAACACAATGAAAGATCTGTTCTTCTTCTCTTCTTCATATACAGTAAATCCCTCCATCTCTGTTATGTCTGGGGGGGTGGAGCTGAGCCACTGATAGGCAAATAATGAGGGATGCTGTCAGTGGGGATTTTAGCAGGGTCTTGGAGGGGGATTGAGGGCGCCACACTGGGAGGCCCACAACCTCGGGGATTACTGAGCTCACCCTCTTCCTCGCCCAGCTCCCGTAGGACAGGCCGCCCCGCCGTCCTGGACTCAACCTCTGCCAACGTGCACGTGGAAAAGCTAAATTTGTCCATTTCTTGCAGGATTTGATAAAAAATGCAGCAGCGTGAGCTGCAGTTGAATCAGATTCCGCTCTGAATGTTAAAACGTGTCTGTGGTTCTCAGTTCACCACCACTTCAAGGGCCTATTAATTATCAACTCATCATTTGTTTTTATAGTGTATCGTTAACAACAGAGTCCACTAACAAGCCGGCTGCTATCACCGAGCTTTATATAACGTGTGCGCTCACATGCGTACATGCCTGCAGGTGTTTTTTGTTTCATTTACAACATGCACACACACACGCACACACACACACTTACACACAGAGATGAGGTCAGGGCCGTCCTCCCCATTATTTCCTTGCTAAACTGGCACACCTCTGTCCACACGGTGCAGCAGAAGCGTGCAACACGATCACATGACGGCAGATTAAAAGCACATTCTTCGCGTCGGTGTCAGCCGACGACACTTTACTGCGTCGAAATGTTCGACTCGCATATAAATAGTGTCGTTTAGATTTGGATCACCTCTCAGAGAAACTCGAGACTCGTCAGTATTTTGATCGCCCGCCCTAATTTGCGTTCACGGATGTGATTGTGGGAAATATTTTCACCACGTGCGACATGTTAATTGCTGCCGCGGTATTTGTGTCCCTCGGGAGCGTTTGGCGGGAATTTTATCTTGTTAACTTCACAACTCCTCGGGACGAGGTGGGGGAATAGTCTTACAAGCAATTAAGTGGAAGCCAGCAGCGTCATGTTATCTCTTCTGTTACACCCAGGCTCATTTTGGAGTAGAATAGCCTGTAAGTAGAAGCTGGTAGTAGAGAGGGGCCAGACACACTGACACCGTTAATGAACAGCTATGGTGGTTAGAGCTCGAGAGAAACAGTCCCTCACCAGTTGTGAGCATATAGAATTAATCCTGGCTGTAATCCAGCGAGTTGAATTAAAACTACTAATCTTATGTGTGTGTGTATGTGTGTGTGCATGACAAAGCTTCACTAGGGCTTGACCTCGAGACCTTTCACCCTTTGTTTATCCCCGTTGTGTTGGTATCACTCTTGAGGGCCACCCATCCATACGACACAGGATCAATGATATCTATCACTGATGTCTGACCTCGTGACTTTTCAGTATCAATGAGACCTCTCCAAAGGTGACGAAGGTAACACATTAACTTGCTTGAATGTTTTGAAAGTAGTAAGTACAAAATATTCTTACACGCACATGAAACAATATATGAAAATGAAACCAAAACAAATCACTGCACCAAAGCCGTCCTTGTTCTCTTTATCTTGATTTTTTAACTTTAGATTCTGTACCTTGTCTTCAGCTACCCGTTTGTAGCCGCTAAAGAAACGGTGCAGACCTGAGGTTTCATTGACACTGTCGACGCTGGGGACATGTCCATATTATCCATTTTTAACTGACCAATTTTGTCCACATCGCTTTTTAAACTCAGTGGGTTACGATGATGTTCTGGGCGATTTTAATCCGCCGCTGTTGAGACTTCCTGTCCTTGTGCCGTCGTGCATGAACCATACCAGGTTGTCATGTTCCCACTCAAGATGTTTTCTTTCGCTGTCTATTCTAATTTAGCTCCGGAAATGTAGCCGTCCCTAGGAAGTAGAGCCTCTTCTGTGCTTTCTTTCTGAGATTCTTTTGCCAGGGTGGTCATGCGCGATGACCATTATAGGTGCTCTGTGATGTTAAGCGAGTTTTGGTTTTGAGTAACATTTCTCGACAAGTATTGGATGGTCTGGTGGAGACATTCATGTCCCTCTCAGAGTAAACTGTGATGACACTGGTGAAAGAAAAAAGAGAAAAGTGACTTTTTGTTTTCTTGTCTGCCTCTTTTTTTTCTCCTTTCCCTTTTCGCCCGCTCAAACAGACTTTGTAAAGTCTGTTTTGAAAAGCAGTACAACAAAATTGAGTTAACTTGCTTGCTCAAGAGGCACCTTGCGTGATGACTGAGCGGCACTGCTGCTGCTGCTGGTGCTGGTGCTGCTGGTGCTGCTGCTCTCTTGATTGGCCAGTTTAACCTCACTGAAACTCGGGCTGTTGTAGTGAAGGTTTCCCTCCTTACAAATGGCACCGGGGGTCAAGGGAAGGCACTCCCACCCTCTCATTCACGTTTTTTCCTGCCTCGGCTGTTTTCCTCCCTCTCTCTCTCTCCCTCCCTCTCTCCTCATTGTAGGTTGTCATGGAAATGAAAGCACGGGGAGGGGGACGGGCTTCTATTATAGACGCAGTAGTGGGATTGGTAGTGGGCTGGGAGTTGGGTATAGTGAAATGGAGCGATCATGCACTCATAAACAGAGAGTGCGGTGGAGCAGAAGGGAGGTGGAGGGGGTAGAGGGGAGAGAGAGAGAGAGAGAGATGAGGAAAAGGAGAATAGAGAGGGGCCCCCGGGGGTGAGCGGAGAGAGGAGCCAACTCCACGTGTTTTGGCCCTGCTTCTAACCGATAGCACGTTTTTTCGACCATTACATCATGGTCTGCCAGGCTCTCCCTGCTGTTTGAGACATACTGCTGTGGAGTCACATTCCTGGTGGAAGAAGGCGAAGTGAGCCCCCGGTGATGCCACCTGTTGTTCGAGAGGTCAGGGAAAGCTGCTCGAGGAAGATCAGCGCAGGAGGCGTTTATGAGGAGTGGTGTGCTGTGTTAACTAGCGTCTGTACGCCATATGGAGAACAGTTTAAAAGTAAATCAACTTGAAAATAGACTTCACAAATCCAAAGAAAAAAAGACCGGCTGTGTTATTTATTGGTTAATCAGGAACACTTTTATGTTTAGGTTCTTGTTATAAGTACATGATAAGACTATATAATCCTGGAATCATGAACGTGTTTATTGTAAGAATTTAAGACAAACTTGTAAACAGTTAACAGATTACTTTAACTGGCAATGGACAGCTTATTTCCTCTTACTTATAATTAAGTGAATACTGATTGCAAAGTGTAATGGCCGTAGGAAAATGTCACAATCCTCATAGAAATCGGCCTCCTTTATAAACCTCGGAGGAAGCCATTACTGCCATTACGCAACCAAAAAAGACAGGTCGGCTAGGTTTCCCGACATAGTGGTGGAACAGCTGGAATAACTTTGGAAACTGTGCGCTACAAAAAGAAAAGAAATCTGTTCCGATCTCAGAACTGATGGCTTATTTGGGGGCACTGGACAGCAGCGTTAGCCATGTTGCTAACGTCTGTTTCAACTTAAAGAATGTTAATAATAACTCTGACTTTCTTCTATTTGTTTATGGTAACATAACACTGTGAAACTTTCATAATATGTCAATTTAAAACCTTTATTATAATTTTTATGGCTTTATTGAAATATATACATACCTTATTATGCATTTATTATCAGTTAACTCTGCTTTTTGCAACTTATTAAGTTTAACAGATATTTTGTAATGCACCTGAAACAGTTTTATTTAAATGTATTACTCTGACCTAACAGTAATCATCTGTATTCTGGTATTATTAACACTTTGAAGCCTTACTGATATAAATAAGCAACCTATAAGAAGAACCTTTAAAGGGCCTTGTTACCTCATTAACTGACGCTCAACATGTAAAGCATTGTTGGTTGAGCTTGGACATGACAAATGCTTGCTGCTGTTTAGTTAGCAGTTTTGGATCCGTCAAAAGTGTACACACTGTTCCCTTAACGCTGATGAACAAAGGGGAACCATTTGTACTCATGAATGTCAGTCACCAAACTTCTGTTTAGCTATGAAAACATTAATATAATGTCTCCTTTGGCTCCGTCGGGGGTTCTGCTGTGTTTGAAAAGAAGCCCTGATGATGTCACCACAGTTATTATCATTACATCACTGAAATGAAAGATCTAGTGTTTTTGGAGCTTGACCCATACTAGAGATGGGTCAAGTACAACAAGAAAGTTGAATACATCAAGACCTCCCGGCTCAAGTCAAGATCCCGGCCCACAATGAGCCGCAGACTAAACCGAGATGATTCAGACGGAGGAGTGCTCTTTTTCCCAGCACCCTGAAGAGAAACACAAAGAAACAGGGAACTCTCCCACACTATCTCTGCTCGGCGTACACACACACACTTATCCGGTGTGACGTGTGATGTAGTGCCTGATTAAATCACACGACAGGAAACAAAAGACAACACGGTCGTAAATTATTTGAATCTACGGGACCCCTACAGGTGCAGCCGCCCTCTGACCCTGCCGAGCGGAGACAGTGATGAGGTAACCACAATAGTGATGCTTTGTGAAACCTGACGGCAAACCGAGCCAGCAATAAGTAACCACAGCTCCGGTGACATCATCCAAATGTTTTGTGCAAAGCCCGTCTTTTGCTGAACATCTCAGCTAGGAAAAGATGAAGCGCCTGCAAACAAACACATTTCAGCAGTAAATCCCTCATAATTAATTAGCCTCGTATCCACCCTTCCCTTATGCTCCCCCACCCCCTCTGCTTACATGCTACCTAGCGTTTGCCAAAGGCAGAGATAGTGTATTCAGTAGTCTATAACATAGGCTGGGTCTATGTTCTCTGGGGACATTCTGAACATTCCTGCTATTGTTGTTTCATTACCAGGCTGAGGGTTACCCTTGCCATTCACAGTGGCTGACCTCCAGACTGACTGGCGGTGCTGGTGGTGACCATGTTCCTTAGAATATGAACGATAGGACCGCTGTCTTTTTTGCGTGTTTTAAGTGATGGTGCAAAACATGCTGTTGTTAGAGCAGTTTATAAATGTTGTACATCCAGAGAGGAGAGGAGAGGATCAGAGAGGGATTCTGTACGGAGCCCATGGAGGTTCAACATGGGAGGTGTTTCTGAACGACTTTCTGCATTATGCTGGTCTTTCCCCAAAACTCGCAGTTGTGGGAAATGCTCTGTAGATATTACAAAAAATGACGGATGAAGTGATACTTTTCTTCACTCCTCTCAAAATTGAGGAGCTCGGACAGCACAGTTGCAGCTGCTCTGCCTGGTTGAAGCTGTGGCTGCACTGTGAATTTAAAATGTTGTTTTTACTTTAGAAAAAAATAATAAATCAGGAAACCAATCATCTTAGAATTAACACGTGAAGGAGACTATAAAATGTAAACTGTATGAGCTAAAACGTTTGAACAACTTGAGATTATGGGTCTAATTTACATGGTATTTTTTAAGTCATTGGCGTCCGCTATTGATTTAAAGTAAAGTCATATTTTAGAAGACGTGCTTGGCTGTGGATATGGCCACAGTAGCTGCACTGTAACTACTCATTCCTGCTCCCATTAGCTTACAAAGCACAGTGAAGCTGAACAGTATTTGAATTTTGTTTTCTGCTGTGACAAAGTGAATGTGTCTACTTTTGTCCTTTTATAAAGGAAGTAAGCTTTCTTCTGGGATTTTTAAAGGGGCACTATGCAGATTTGGAGAGGAAATTTTAATATTTACAATATTAAAGAGGTAATAATACAAAATCAGAAATATTGGTCTTTTCCAAAGTAAGGTCCCCAGGATAATGTTTGTAGCTAGAAAGGTGACAGGGTCCGCCACATATAAACAAAGTGAAACAGTAGGAAGATTTCTTCCCCAAAATTACACACTGCAGTCTTAAATCAAGTTACATTACTTCAATTTGAGCAGGATGTGGTGCTCTTCCCACCCCTGATCACCTGAGCATCAACTGTTGCTTGTTCGGTTAATTTTGTTTCAGACTGTACCTTCTTCCTGTCCTTGTTACAAGCTCAAACAGAACAACAATCAAAAAGGTGCAAAAGAAAGGGAGACATCAGGCTTCAGAGTGCTATGTTTACACAGATAAGCCCTCATCAGCGGCTCCCTCTTCCTCTGTGGCATCAGTTGTCCCGTAGAGTGTGTTACTTTCAACTCCCTCTTCCTTTTCTTTTCATTTGTTTTCTCTGGGTCCCTGTCTCTTCAATTGGTTCCTCTTGTTTCTGGGATGTGTATTTACTGATGCAAGCGAGTCGTCTCTGCAGTAATGATTTTTGTTTACTCACTTATTCCCAGTGTTCTCTGTTTACTGCCGTTTTTCAAGGGCACAAAATGCTCATGGCGATCAGTGGCAGTTTAATGAGGTGTGTGTGTGTGTGAGTGTGTGTGTGTTAAGCGAGAAGTGCAGCTGCAGCTCCAAAATCAACTCCTTTCTTGAGCACTGAGGGATGGATGGAGGAGGGGGAGGAGGAGGAGGGGGCGCCTCCACTTCCTGTGTGCAGTGAGGTCACACAAGTGGTTCACAAATGGAGCCGACGCAGGTTCACAGGTTTGCGTAGACGACCTGGCACGATTTCAAAAGCAATAAACGTAGAGGGAGTAGAAAGACAGCGCAAAATGCACTTATGTGTTTTCATCAGTCTGCAGAAAAGACACGCAACATTTCATCCGACGTGCAGATAATGGACGCCAACTGAGCTATTTTCTCCTATCTGCATCTACCTTACTTTGAATGGCTCATTAGCACAGCAGGGTACGTGATGTGTGATAAATGGACACACGCCTCCTGACTTTGAGCTATGCTTTAATCCCGAGCCCTTTCATTTTCCTATCAGACTGCTGGCTCATGCACCTGGCCTACTATCTAATGTGCAAGGCTGAATCGTAATGGTTTATTTGTAACACTGAAACATGTTCCTCAAAAACTCAAGGTTACCTTGTTTTGGTCGGATATGAAGAAATAGGAAACTCAGAAACTTATGAAGATACATGTTCTGAACTTGAACTGTACAAAACACGTGCAACGTTTTTTTATTTGTCATTTTCACTCACAATAATGTTAAATCCATTCCATTTTTCATAGTAAACAAAACTGCGACAAGAAGATCAGATCAGTATTTTTTTCTTAGCTACTCCTGCACACAGTAAATGCATTCATGTGTTTCTCATCCAATTTTGAAGGTCATTGCGCCTCTTTATAAAACCAAAAAGTTATTAATACGCTCGCTAACATCAGTATGACGTCATGTTCAAAATACTTTCTCAGAAAACAGTTTTTTTGTGTGCACAGGTGTTCAAGTGCAAGTGTGTGGATGTGCTGGCTCAAGAGCTGGTAAAGAGAAAGGACTGAAAGCATGAAAGGATTGGAGGGTTTCAATACGTTGGCCAGAGAAGCAGCACAAAAGATCTATCAAGGTGCATCTGCAGAGCACTCGAAAATAAATAATTCATTTTTACGACTCTGTGAAGCACTTTGTTTACTTCCCAATAATATTGTGGCATTTGCTTAATGTTTGCGCATTAATAAGACGAGATAATGAGGTTCAACTGAACTTAATAAGTTTCCTTTCCACTGTTTTTTTGTTTACTCCACTGGTGAATACTCCACCGATGTTATAGAGTTTATACAATACCAGAAAAGATGTATTTATTTATCCAAAATATCACAATTTATTCTGTTATGACGCAGATAATTGAGTTTGTACTACACCGGAAATAGTTTAATAAAGGCTCAATAATCTTTAATATAATGATACAATAATCTAGCTCTTGGTAACTAATAGCAAAGGTGGTCTAAGAAAGAACTGTGTCTTCTTTCCGTACACCCTGAGTTTTGGCTGATGTATGAAGCCACTGATTCTCCATTAGTACTCAAGGATGCTTCCTACTCTCCTTCAAAAGTTCCTTGACTTGAAAGACATGTAAACTTAACTCCCAATTGCTCCTTTGTCTAGTAAATGAACTAACATACTTATCTGTGATTCAATTACAGATAATTCTTAAGTCATCCAGCTGTAATGACTTTAGGGGGACTGGGATCTTTGACAAACTGGTGTGAATTCATCAAGGGCAATTCGGAAGCAGACTTTGGGACATGTGGTCAAATCACATTCACTCTTTTCAGCTTTAATTCCGCATAACCTATCAACCACACACTCCAAAGCACACCCAACCCCCACCTCCTTCAACACCCCCCCAACTTTCCAGTTGCAGCGACAGGTGGCTCTTGGGGGTTTGGGGGTGAACACGACTCAACAGCTGCACAAAAGAGACCCACTGGGGTCCTTTTGACAGGGTGTCCCCCCTCAAGCGTGCCGATCAGCCCCTGGCCCAGCCCCCACCTCAGCAGATGCTCTGAGGGATCCACAGGTGGTAGACGGGAAGACACTCAGCAGAACCTAAAAACTGTTATGTAACAAACATCCTTTTTGAATTGAATGTGTTGAATGCGGTTGCGCTCACTGATGTTCTAAAAATCTAAATATATAACAGTCGCTCTATCATGGGTGGAGTTACTTGTTTAACGCATCAAACATCCATCATTCAAAACAAAAACCAGGCTGACAGGAAAACCTAGTCTTCTCTTCAGACTGAAATGACAAGCTTGTACCACCACAAATTATTAACATTGCATATGGTTGTACCTCAGTTGTAGACATTGAGAGGGCCGCCCTAGTTTAATTTGAACCCATGTTGACATACACCTTTGAAGGCACACTATGTAGTTTGGGGAGGAAAGTTGGATCAGAAGAGAAAGATCTTCATTGACTGCACAGTTTGTGGACTACCTCTCCTTTTCCATGATATACTGCCTCCGTCCAGCAGATATACCCACTCGGAGCTGGATGTGCCGTTGGACAAACATGAATGTTGGATGTACAGATTTCTGAAGAAGAGCTTTTGCTGGAAACGTCTCTTGGATGTGCTAACAGATTGCATTTAAGTGAGCTACAATGTGCTGACTCTTAAAGTGTTTTGTCTTTTCAAATACTAAAAAAAATACCCTGGAATTGTGCGGAGAAAGTGCAAAGTTGTAGACAAAAACATGTAAAATCCTGTTTGTTGAGTGCAGAGAACAGTTACAGCAATCTCAGCTTTTTGTTAAATAAATAAACTTACTTTTTTTTTTTTTACTATGTCTACATTTTGATCAGATGTTTAAGAGTACTTTTAAAACCCGAAAACAACAATGCATAAAGTATAACAAGCATGCTCGTCAAAGTCTTTCCAAGGAAGAGGTTTATATTGAATCTGAACTGTGACCCGGCTGTGAGAGCATTGTAGTTTCGTGGGTGGAGGAGCCACTAAAAACGAAGGTGGGGTAAGAATTTTCTTCAGATAAAAAAAAGAGTTCCTAACAGTATAGGTTGCTTGAACAGTATAACATAAATGTATTTAATTGGGCTGTTACTGTATTAGTCTTTCATAACTTTAAATCTAGCGAGTATCCAACGAATAAAACAATACGTAGTTGGCGTTTTCCCCCCTTTTAGTAATGGTACAGTCCGATCCGGAGGCCAGTGAGGGACCATCCACACGAGCCCAGCATCAGCTGTGGCGTGTCGGAGAGTGAGAAACTTCCCTCACTCCTCCTCCTCCTCCCTGCGTACTCTCTCTCCCAAATTCCCCCAGACACCTCGTTTTTATACCAAACTCCTACCAGCGGCAGCAGCCCGTACCTCCACCCACATGCAGGTACTGGCTGGTGTTTAATAGTTTTTCATTTTCGGTGTTTCTGGACTCGACTCGGGGGAGGCGCTTTTATTTTCCTTGGCTCCGGTTCGTTCAGGACATCGGGTGCAACTGGAGTGACTCGACCAAGTTTCCCCCCTCGTTCTGCCCGAGGAATGAGCCCGGGGAGGAAGAGCCGAAACTCGCATGTTTGAATGAACAAAGGAGCAGAAAGCGAGGGTACTGCCGCCGGAATGGAGGAAAACACTCTACCAGGAGCAACATGTAAGTGTTTACCTGAGAGCTGAATCTGTGCTGTTGTAAAGAAGAAAAAAAAAGAAAAGAAAAAAAAAGAAACACTGCACTTGTGCTTTGTCATTCACGTCCACTCTCACGTTTTAACAGCGCGAGTCTGAACAATGTCTTGAGGGTGTTGACTTCATAGTTGCATGGCTCACTCACTGTTGCAAAAAAGAAATAAGGGGTAAAGCAACACAGAGAGAGAGAGAGTGTGTGTGTATGTGTGTGTCAGGGATAAATTATGAATGATCCATTAGGAGGTGCGCATGCAGACAGTCCTCATGTCATTAAGCGAGCTCAACCTCGTTTGCTGCTGCTTGTCCACAAGATTAACACCTAAACCCCAAAACGGATTTTTTTTGTTGTTTTTTGTTTTAATCTGAGCGACAATAAAAAAGATGATTTGCCCCTCTGATGACGACAACAAAACACCGGTGTGATCATCAGCTGATTCCTGATGGCTTGACATTTAATAGCTAACACAGTGCGGTGCCAGTTCCTTTTTGCGCACAGCTCAGCCAACGGGGTTATAATAACACAATTTGCGCTAGATGAGGTAATCTGACTAGTCCCGTCCCATCCCGTCCCATCCCCCTCCGTATGTTATGTTTAGCTCAATACTAACATGATGCAGTCACAGGCGGGCTGGCATCCTTTCCGTTTTCTCCTCCGTGCTGCGGATCCACCACAGGATGTTTTTTTTCCCCCCTAAACGGATAGTTGACAGGTGCAGTCGTGCTCATGTTGTGCTGGTGCAGAGATGCATCAGTAAAGTCCTGAAATCAAGAAAATATTTGATGAGAGCTCTCAGCTCATAGGGGGCAAAGTGCAGGATAGAGAGTCTCACCTCAGGCTCAGGCTCAGGTCAGATCCTGCTTACTTACTGCTTTTCTTTTATATGTGCAATTACAAACTGCGTGGTCCTGTGATCAGGCAGTTCAAGGACAATGTCATGTCTGTGCACTCAGGTGTAACAAACCTCTCAGTTTTAAGACCTGCCTGTGTGATATCAGCCGAACAGTTGAATCTCCATGCCAAAGCATTGTGCACTGACAATGTCGCCTGTTTTCTGGAAATAGAAGGGGACACACACACACACAATGTGACCTCCTCCTTCTGACAACAGAAAACTTCCTTCCTGCTGACAGGGGGGGACTTTCGTGGAGGGAGGTCAGCTTGTTTTGGCGCTGCATCAAGCAGCAGGAGGAGAGACGTGCTCCACCCCGATCGTGGGAGTCTTGACCAGCAGACGAGAGAGTCTGACCGACATAATGTCCATATGACCATGAAGCCAGGAGGGATCCTGACATATGTGTTGTGACTCATCGTGGCAGAAGCATTTCATGTGGCACGCAGTATGTCGGCCGTGCTGTTATGCTTCACACACATGCGTGAATTATCAAAAGCTGTTTTTTCCTGCAGTTGGTAATATGTCATCGTTGGTAAAACGGTTGCAGAGCTCCAACACGTAACTCTCCAGCTTGCAGCTCGGCGTTACTTTGTGATGGATGGGCGATCTGTCGGTTTCGAGTCATGATCAATCCTGACGGCGTCCGCCAGATTCTAGATTCAAGGCGAATCGTAGAGATGTTGGTCTTTAATGTCGCCTTGCTTCTGTTTCCAAACTTCACATAACCTCATTGACTAGCAGCAGCGTTTCAGCCAGCAGTGTGGTGGATGGAGAACTATCTTTTGATGCAATCTGGTGTTCTAATTGTGCCAATGAAGAAATTCGCGGGCTTCATTTCAAGACAAAATTGAGATAAAAGAACACAGACTGTGGATTGCGATTCTGTCTTTTTGGCCAGATTGCACAGCTTTACTCTGTGATCATTTGTTTTTTTTTTTTCAGATAAGGATGAACTTCTGTATATTACGTAATCTCATGATTTTGCTCTTGAGGCAGTTTTTACATTAATGACGTTCTTCTATGAAGAAGGAGAGAGAGCGTATGCCAATAGCTAAAAATACCCCTGATAAAAAAGACATGTATTCGATCCTACGGATGTGTGTTTCCCATGTAAAACATCCGGGAGCACGATATTCAAACAACACCTGGAAGCAGAAGGACAACTGGGAAAGCCTCCTTCTTTTGTTGAAGTACAGGCACTACAGCAAGCTGACTTGATCCGACCTGCTTGAAAACTAGCCCTTGGACTAGAGCTGTTGAAAGCCGGGCCCAGCATTGTGGAAATCTGCTGTCAGGAGTTTTGGAGAAGATCTTCTAATCCCTCTTTTCTTCGTGCAGGCTTTCTCCTCTCGATGCTCTCCACTCTGCCACTCTTTGACAATCAGCTCTGTTTGGTCGTCCTCTTTAATCGCCGTACCTGAACAGCTAAGCTGTGACCAGCTGGGATGAATAGAAACTTGTATTTTCCTTGAAGTATTTGCCTTTTTATAGCACATTCACAGGCAGATGAATGTGGCTGCTCATATCTCTACATTCTTACAGTAGGTACACAATGCATAAGATACTGAGGCGGTGTTTTAAATTGTTAATGAGCAATTATGCAAACTTTGTTTTAAGCAGAAAGCCAAGCTGCTTCACCGCAGGCACACTGAGGATAAAGAGCCTCAGCAGACTAACAGGCAGTCGGATCATAGTGTAGTCCTTGTCTATTGTGTAATATGGGAGAATCCACCAGCTTTGGCTGTCAAGCCTGTAGTGTTGTGAACAGGATCAGTCAGCTACACATCTTCAGCCGCAGGAGTTGTTATGTAATCAGGGGAATACGTGCGACCGTGTCCCATTTTTGGAGAGGTTGCTGCTTTCGTGTCTTTGTAAATTAGCAGTGGGCAGAATCCCATGGGGCCTCTTGGATTCACGGCCTAATAATGGAGCCAGATAACGGCAGGAGCCGGCATTGTTTTTGTGCAGGAATAATTGCGAGCAGTGCAGTGGTGAAGCGTGTGTCTTAACGAGATGTTTTCGTGCTCTGCGTGAGATGTGTTTGACAGGTTAGCCACACGTGAATCCAGTCAAATGTATCATCCAAATCAGGGATGGACAGATTACTGGCCGATTATCAGGGCCAATATTCATAATTCTTCCAAATTATCTGTTGTTGTGTTTATTATTATCTGTTGTTTTTATTTGTGTCAGATTGCAGATAAAAGTAGAGGATGAAGCATCAGATGCAGCATCCTCTCTCTGTCTGTAAACACCAATCTATGATCTCACTCAAAGTCCCACCCACAACAAAGAATAATCTGAATCTGCAAAGTAACTCGTAAGTAGCTGAAGATAGAAATACTGAAGTAATGTGCTTCAAAGTTATACTTGAAATCTGGAGTCCTGTGGGCATAAAGTGTTGGAGCTTAAAATTCATAATGCTTTGAAATTAAAACTCTGAATA
>CAEMYA010000130.1:2046152-2091948 GCA_903131615.1 Diplodus sargus
CATTTAATTCAGTGTATGTGGCTGCAATCACAGATTACTTTGTCAATCAAATGGCTTTTTCCAGGCATGCGTGGCTGAGAGGATTAAAGCTGATTATTATTAGACTTCACCACACTCTCCCACAGGGTAGAACTTCTTCTTTTGCTGTAAAGATTGTTTGATTATTCCTCTACAGTCACTTCAGATGGCAGTGATGTTAGTTCAGGAGGTTGGGGGCTTCCGAGTTCCTGCATGTTCAGATATGTTCAAAGCCCACATTCAACCTTTTTTTTTTTGATAGAAGGGCCTCAGCCCCTGTCCCATGAAGTCAGGAGAGAGGGAAGGGAGAAGAACAGAAACATCTGAGTCCCAGAGAACTGACTGAAGTCGTGCCAGCAATGTGGCGTGGAGGTCTGCTTTAGACACTGCAGTGCAGTTTTTAGACAGTGACACTTTTATTTTTGTAATTTTTGGCTCCCCTGTCCTCCCGCATATTGGATTTAAAATGAAACACTG
This sequence comes from Diplodus sargus, assembly GCA_903131615.1. Taxonomy (NCBI): domain Eukaryota; kingdom Metazoa; phylum Chordata; class Actinopteri; order Spariformes; family Sparidae; genus Diplodus; species Diplodus sargus. The sequence goes on from CAEMYA010000130.1 coordinate 2,046,648, forward strand.
TCTAGGGTTCAAGTGCAGAGTTACAACTTTAAGGGTGTTTGAGGGTCCTCACAGCATACTAGTTTGAACAGCGCTGTTTTTTAGATGTGGTCTCTGCGTTTTGAAAAGCTCAGCGTGACGGTGCTTGGGCTGCAGTTCAGCTACTTTTCACCCAGTGCAGAGCTGCAACAATAAGTCGATTCATTGATTTGAAATGAAATGTCAGCTACTTTGATGATCTATTAATCATTTTAGTCATTTTTCAAGCAAATATGTGGAACATTTGCTGCCTCTAGCTGCTGAAATGTAAGGATTTGCTGCTTTTTGTTGTCAGTTATGATTCTGGAAATGAAGAGTTTGGGTTTTGGACTGTGGGTCGGACAAAATAAGCAATATGAAGTTTGGGTTCTAGAAATTGTGATGAGCATTTCTTCACCATTATTCGCCATTTTGACTAAATGATTCATCGGGAAAATAATTCACCATGAAAAATATTTATTATTTGCGACCGTAACTGATCTACGGAGCCAAGAACTGTGTCATTGTGCAATTATGCAGTTGTGCTCATTATAACTCTGTATATACAGTAGGAGCTCTTAATGGCTCATCCATACATTTGCAAGCCTTTGTATGTATGTTTCTGCCTATGTACAAGATGCAGGATGTGAGGTCAGTCCAAAGTAGATCCCACAGAGTCCAGTTCTATTACATACAGAGACCAAAAACAGAGAAAAAAAAGGCATTTAAGTGAGGAAAAGCAGAGACCAGAGGAAGCAGAAATGTGCAGTAATGTGGAAAAGGTGAAGGAAAAAAAATGATTGGCCTGCCTTCTCCAGATTTCAGCTCCCCACATAGAGGAAGCATCACGTCAGTGTCGGTCCACTCTGTAGCACCAAGATGGTGTAAATCACACCACCCAGACACTGACCTCTCATAAGGGAATGGAGGTGGATCTCTAACCCAGCAAGGCAAATACATGCAGAAAGCCTTCCCATTAACCAGCACTCAAAGCATGTCAGCTGTCTGCCTCTGCAGTATTCTACCAGGAAATGGTTACTGAAACGGTCAATACGTGCTTGCAGGCACAGTTCATGTTTGTTTTTTGAGAAAGTGGTTGACAGACACAACCTCACTGAGCTTCTCTGTGTGTGTGTGTGTGTGTGTGTGTGTATGTGTGAGTGTGTGTGAGCGCCTTTAATTTTGGACCACACCGTTTTAAAAATATATTGGTAGAAAGCTCAGTGTTTACTCTGAAAACATGGATTAAGGTAGGATTAGATGGGATTAGATCCGAACTTGCTTACCCTTGCACCACCTGTAACCGATTAAAACAAAAGGTAGCTCAAGTATGACAAAGCAAGTCTGTGTGGTCTCACCTTGTAAATAATGAGTCCGACCATATGTTCTAGATAATGTCGATCAAATGCAGTGATGTGACAAATAATTGATACACAGCTCAGGTTTCTTGTGCATAATGGGTTGTGACGATGACTTTTCGTAGCCCCATTACATGTGTTATTAGTCACACTTAAAATGACCCCGGGCTGCTGTTTCGGTAGATTAGCCTTTTAAAATGAGCTTCACATTTTGCCCCAAGAACTCATCTGGCTTGTAGAGTGTGTGTTTGAAGAATGACTTTATGGTGTACGACCTGTACTCACCTTTTCAGCTCCTTTGGTCTTCTCCTTATAACAAGACCCTTTGATATGTAATACAGGTGATCATTAGGAGAGCTAGGACTCGTCAAGGACCACCCGAGATTACTTTGAGTTGCAGGTTGAAAGACTCAGTAGGTGATGAGTAGTGTGCTAAGAAATGTGTATGTTACGGTATACCAGGGAATAACTTAATGTGACATAACTCCTCGGTTAAAACTGTCAGTTAATCTACATGATGTTGATAATAAGTTGTTAGTGAGCTCTAGAGGTAATGGTTGGCGGATTTTGTTACCTTTCGGCAGCACAAGGCTCTGAAGACTTGATTCCAGTTTTTATTCAGAGCTAAGCTAACTTGTTTCACATCCAACTCTCAGCAAATAAGTGAATAAACATACCATTGGGTTTACTGTGGCTGTCTGTGTTCTGGTGTTACATGGTTGTCAGGAATTGCCGGATTACATTACTTTCCCTCTGCCCGCACCATCAGGTTTAAAAAAATCAATAGTCAGATGATAGATGCAGCAATTACAAACTATGTGCAAACTGTAGAAGCAGTGGGGCCAGCAGCAGAGTCGCAGCACAGAGTATCAGGAGTCACATTTAACCTTGTGACATGACAAGATAAAGTATTATTGACTGACAAGACTGTTGAAGTGAAAAGCTTTGGGATTTAAACCAAACAATAATAGAGAACCCGATAACCTTTAATATTAATGGGTGAAAATTAATTGGTTACTTTAGCAAGAAGTTGTATTTGTGCAGCCTGTCACTTACAGCTCTTCATCTAACAGCTCCTTCTTGTTCCATTATTCCAACAGAATGATTTTAAAATTGAATCAACTCGCTTTTCATGAGTTAAATGCTTTTAATGTGAAGCTGCAGCTGTAGGAAAATGTTCAGTTTCCATCAGCAAAGAAATTAATACAGCAAGTGATCATCTTTTCCTGTACTGACTGCACCAGAGCGTAATAAAGCCAAACAATGGTGCAGAGTTTGTTCTTATGCAAGTTCCCTTTTTTTACACACGAAATGCATAAAGGCAGTTGAATATGTTCAACACATTTGATTTACATAACCATAACAAAAACAGACAACAAGACAAAATTAGAAGGATGGCATCTTTGCCTGTTAGATGCTGCACAGCTGCAGCAGCTGGGTAGTTGGGACTGAATGCCAAAGAAACATGCTGTTCTCACTACCAAAACCCTTCACTTGAAAAGCATGACAACACCATGAAACGTACACATGTGCTGTTTGGACATCATCAGCTTTTCCTAACCCCTTCATGTCTCAACTGTGACATACAGCAAGAAGGCCGACGCTGCAGAGCTGTTTCCTAAATTTTAAATTCTCTCTGGGAGCCTGGAGGAAGGACGAGGGGAGGGAAGTCTTGATTTGGATTGTGTCGCTTGTTCCTTCCACCTCCAACAAGTCTGAAAATATCCCAGACGGGCTGCTCTTTGCTCTCTGGTCTTCTGAAAGTTCCAGTCACCAGACCTGTCCGCTAATATTAGACGGGCCCGTGTTCAGCTAAAGGGCATGCTTCTTTTACTATAAACACATCTTGATCTCCCGACACATTCCCTAGCAGGTGTAGCGTGTGTCACGCGGAGCTTTTTTATTGACTCATTTACACAGTTACTTAAATTCTTCTGGTGGCTTTTTAGGAAGTGATAAGACCATTACAGTCGCATGATTTTTGCCGATGGATTTGAAACCTTGTCACCTAGAGGTAGAGTCAACATTTGGCGTTGTCAGAGTTACCTGTGATCAAGAAAACTCTATCGCAAGCAGAAAAGTTCTGTGTCTTTTTGTGGGGAGACAAAACTCCAGTTAATGATAACTGTTGGGTGTAATTGTATGTTGAACAGGCACAAGATTGCTGCCTGTGCCTGACTTTAGCTTTAGGTAATGTTTACGGAAATAACCATATTGGAAAAAAGTGACAAACAATAGTTTCTTGAGATGCCTTCAAGACAAGGACACACACAGTCATTGTTGTTATTTTATGCTTTTATTCTGTGTAAGGTGACCTTGGGTGCCTTGAAAGGCCCCATCAAATAAAATGTAATATTATCATTAATCACAGCTCTTTCAAAGTGTCAACTGAGCTGATGAATAAAGTCACTCATTATGCCTGTAGCTACTGATTGATCCCAGTGATGCTTAGAGGTGTGGATCTCCTGACAAATCAATGCAATTCAGAGGGCTTCAATGCGATTGATAAAACAGTGATTGATTAACATTGAAGCATCAGCATTTTTGAGTTGTCTACATGGTCTATTTTTTCTCACTGTGAAACTACGTACTTATTTTAAAACAGCATATTTGTAACGCTCCATTCTTAAAATAATCGGACAACTTTTCCTCTATTATCTGTGCTCATGCTCAGCCATCCTCACCAAAACTTGAGAAATAGCCTCGTTTAGAGTGTAAACATGACACAAATGTTTATGTCCATTATGTTTGACGTCCACTTGGTTTAGCCATAAGGAACATACGGCCCAGTATTACAAAATAGTTACAGGCGATCATAATGTCAAGAATTAGGTTTAAAAATTCTGATCACTTTTCCTTTCATGAGATAATTGCAGTGCATTAAAGAATCAAGGATTGCCTGAAACGCTCACTCCTTTTGCACCAAATCTCATTTCCAATAATATTTCCAACCAAACTTGGCATTAATGACCGTACAGGACAAATGTACCTGGATAACCATTATATGCATTTCAGACCTAGTATGAGCATTTCAGTGCAAGATTCCTAAAGTCACAGCTATAGACCCTTCTCACTGAACCATGGAGCTAAACATTTGGAGGTTTAGATATAAATCTGTTTCTCCTAAAGGCTCATGTGAAACATTGTTCTTCTGAGTGTTTGAGGGCATTACAAACTAAATTGACTGACTAAAGATTAGACTCTTCTAAAACTAGAACAAATAGTTTCAATCCTAGTTCGACTAAAAGTGGTTTTCGACTGGGAGAGGGGACCTGAACTAGGGAGAATTGGATCATGCTGTCACTTCCCAACCCCCCAAACGGGATGTGGAGCGGGTTGCTAGGAGCGACTGGCTGGCATGCCGATACACTGCTTCCAGTTATGAATGGCAGCTTGTGCGGCCCACAAATCCCTCCTCGTCCTCTGATGTCATTGAGGAAAAGACTCAAGTTTGGCAGTTTGTGGCACACTTCCCCCACCGCCGGTCAGACCCTCTAGGTTACTTATCCGTTTTTTTTCTGCTGCCGGCAGCAGCACATGCAGCGTCTCCGGGGGGCTGCTGCTAGTTCAGATAAGCGGTGCCTTTCATCAGCGCGGTGGCTTTGGCGCATACGCTGGTGCAGGAGAGAGCAGCAACGGCTAAATACCAGGCATTGTCCTCCGCCAGGGCCAGGTGATGGGATGAAAGCTGTTGCAGTCAGTGACATTAGTATTCACTGACCGATGGATGCGCCGTGAGGGAGCGCTGTCTTGTCTTCAACTTTCTTGATTGGTATGCAGGACCACTTTTGACCTTAGTAGGCAGACACAAGCCTGATGAGTGGTTTCACCAGCCTGCATCAGATAAACCTGACCTGTTCTTTTGTATTGTCAGTCTAGAACGCCAACAATAAGGTGATTCATTGATTAGTTATTTGAAAGGAAACTAGTCAGCAGCTTTTGTGATGACTAATTCATCATTTAGTGTAAGTCATTTTACAAGCAAACATGTCAAGCATTCTTAAGTAACAGTCTCCTTATTGTGATCATTTGTTGTTATTTATTTTTCTCATGCAATAGTTGATTCAAATCTTTAGATTTTGGACTGTTGCTCGAATGAAACAGCTCAATCGGACAGCCGCAGCACATATAGGATAAATGATTAAAGATCAATCAAGTAAATAAGTCGGCCGATGGCTCGATAATGAAAGTAGCGGTTAGTTGCACGTCTTACTCAGTCCTTCTCAGATATATCTCAGATATATCTCAGATATATCGTGATCACAACTAATCAACAAGAATAATGAGCACATAAAGACTTTGAAGTTTTTCAGAAACTTTCAAATCGGGAGAAAAATACCAGAATTTCTGTCTTTCCAACCTCTTACATGTGAATATTTTCCACATTATCCTTGTTAAAACATTTTGGACACTAAAAGATAGATTTTTAGAATTAATAATAGCCCCCATAATTAAACATAGCCAAGTATGCTGGTGGTATTTTAAAGTCCATCCTGTGTGCAGGATTTGGTGGTGTTTTTAAAATTATAGTCCCCAGCTGTTATCACATCTAATGAAAACTTTGGCCTCTAAACACACACGCAGCGCCTCGCTTGGCATGGAGTCAGTGCTTGTTGTTTACTCTGCGCTTCCTGTGTGTCTGGGCCCCCTTGCCCTCTTACATCACCCTATTCGGTGCTGGAGGGACACAACAGGGTGAAGGGGCCGACGGGTTAGGGGGGTAAGCGATGAGGTAGTTCATTAGTCCTCTGGCCCGTCCCAAATGAGATGCAGATCCATTCTCTGTGTGTTTCCCCGAGTTCCCCTTTTCTTTTTTCCTTTTTTTTTTTTTTTTTGTTTGCCGCCCTTCTCCCTTTCCAGTCTTTTGATTTCACACTCCTGGTCTCATACTGTTTCCTCATCTCTTGCTTTTCCTCATTTTCATTTTTCAAGAGAATGCATTTCCACCCTGTTTTTATTTTTAGAAGGTTAAGATTTGCCGATGTTGAACCTTGTTGGTGTTCTGACAGTGCGGCCACTCCTCGACTTATCTGTATGCCAGGAGACGGAGAACTCTGTGCTTAAGAGTGAAGCTCTTCTTGGCTTCATAAATATTCCATGCCTTGCCCTATATTCTTATACTGCACAATGTCTTGGCAAGACACTGGAGCTTCTCTTAATGTTGCATTAGGAATGAGCAGCAGTTGTAAGTTGTATTAATTATGACCAGTCACCATCATTTAAGAAGGATCATTTGAAAGCATGCCATCACTTCTTTGTACATACATCACAGCGGAAGTATCGGCTTGTTTTCGCAGCAGGCAGTTTTGCCTTGAGATTGCTTTTTTTTACTGCTCTTCTGCAGCGGACGTCTCCCTCCCTAAGCTGTTAATGAGAAAACACAGTCATAAGAATGCGCTGTCATAGTTTGCCGATTCCGTCACACAGTGAGTCATGTGTTTTGCTGCGCTGTGGAGGACACAGGTTTTTCTTACCCTGACTTACGGGTCCCCTGCGAGGTTGATGAACAAGTAGAAAAATAGCAGTGCGGTATACTGTCAGAGACCTGTGCTTAGTATCCTGTGGAGACAAGAGTTTCCATTCAAGGTCACACAGACTCATTCTCTCCCGTCTTGTGTTTTTGTTTTTATTGTGACATTCTTATTGCTTCAACATATTCATACTCTTGTTAAAATTAAATGAATTGAACTAAAGGGCTCTTGTGCCTGCAGTTTAGGAGGTGACTAAGTATTTAAGTGGCACCGGGGCAGCATTACATGAGGAATCTGGCTTTGCAGTGTGGGTATTTATAACCTGCTCCCACAAAATAATATGCTGTGAAATTGGATTTTTGCTAAATCACATTTTGTGTGGCAGCGTTACCAGTTGTCCCAGTTTTGACATCGGCTCCTTGCTCCCAATGTCATCAGCCAAACTGTAAAGGGCTGAATTCCTTTGTGATTGCACTTTGGGAGTGAATCTAAAATGAGCTTTGTAGAGCCTGTGCTACATTTTTCCAAAGCGACATTTGAAGTTGCACATATATTCTGTCCAACCTGACGTGCCTCTGACTGGGAAATGGCACTGAGTCTGTGCTAATTACCTGCTGATTCCCAACCTGCCACTCTGCTCCCACACTGTGCTCTTGCATGCATGCATACACCCGCTCCTGCAGGGGTTCCTTTACCATTTCTGCTGACTTTTTCAGATATCTTATTCCATTGTATTGCGTTTGCATGTAAATGGGTTCAGCTAAGTGCCTGAGGCTTTGTTTGACACCTACAGCTTGAGAGGCCCCTTGGGGAGACACCATGGGTCCAGCTGAGCAGTGGTGCAAGGTGACGATGCAGTGTTCAACCAGTGATCACGCACAGCATGCCGCATACCTCCTCTGACCCACTTTGTAGGGTCTCATTGTTGTCAAATAGCCATTTGATACCTAGTTGGGGGGTAATGCACATAGCGACCATGCCATGACATCACTGCTTCAACACCAGATCATGTCAAGCGCTTAAAACTTTATTTAAAATTATTTACAGCACTTCTCTATAACATTTTGCCATCATCAGCATACAGTACCATCCAACGTCTATTGATATTCTGATTATTAGTTTGTAGAATGATGATTGGAACATGGATCCTTGCCAAACTTGAGACCAGCGTGAGGAGGACAAATAAAACACAAAGTCAGAAATCAAAATCGTGTTGGACATCTATAGAAAGACCGTGCGCCCCAAATCCTTCAACATGTCTGAGATTTTGTCAAGCATTTGAAATGCTGACCAGATGTTCGGTGACCTGTGTATCTTTCTTCCTTGCCATCCAATTATAAGCACAACCAAAGTGTTTTTCCGTGTTCAGGGCTGGATGGAGGCTCGAGCATCTCAGGGGAAGTTAGTGTGCATTGATTTATGAATATGAATAATGTAAGTGATGTCACAAGGGGGTGGGTCTAATGGATTTCTGTTGGTGTCGTCCCCTGGGTGCAGTGCCTCAGGGAAGCTGGAGTGTAAATATTGTAAAGAGGCAGTTACTCATTGTTGTGCTCCATTGATAGACCCCCTGCCTTGTGCTGTATGGGTTGTATAAACATGATAATAGAATTAGGCTGATCTTTCTATTTCTGTAATGATCTCACAAATGAATGCGCCACACGAGGACACACTGTTACATAAGAACGTGATAATTTGATTAGCGTGGTTGAAGTCATATTTTTGTCTGTCAGTGACAGCAGCCAGAACACAGAGTTCACGGATTGCTGAACACATTTGGTCATCGCATTCAGTACATCTGTGCAAACATTACTAAAGAATTCTCCTCAAAGCGTATGTCCCAATCGTGTTTGCTGTCAGGGGTCAGAGTGTGCAGCTTTCCAAATGCACTTGTTCCTGTAAGTGTGTCAGCTCGGGACGGGCAAATGTCCCTGAATCAAAATCAGACTTCTCTCATGTCCTTCCAGAGAAAACATTTTTAAACCCTTTTTTTGTGCGTCGCTGCTACCAATTTTCAATCAGTGGATGGACACCCACTTTTAGAAACGCTAACCTTTGCCTTTCTACTGATCAGGAACTTCCTGTGATATCTTTTTAAAGTATGCATTTGAAAGGAGTTGCAGTAGTAACTTCTGAAATGATTTGTTGACGATTTTCAACTATTAACTACTGTCAACTATTTTCATTATCAATTAAATTCTAAGTACTTTATATAGCAAAAATACAAAACACTATTCACGATAACATTCTCAGAATCGAAAAAAAGTTTTAGTTTGTTGCTTTCTCAGTTTAATGCCACAGATCCAATTCTAACTCTAAATTCTGAAGAAGTCTGGAAAGTAATGATGACAATTTATATATAATTTTTTTAGTTGATCGTATTGAGCCATATTGGTACAGATACTGTATATCGGTATGTAATGTCCAGTATGAAAACTTTCCTTTTAGAGATTAAATTGCAGAAAAAGATGCTTGGGGTAGCGATGAATTGGTGAATTCCCAGTGAACATACTCGGTGAACACATTATGTTAAAATGTGTCTATATTAGGCTTCAGCTGATACTAGATGTGATCAAATATGGTGATATTTGCAGTCATTTGCAATAATTATCACAATATTGAATGTTGAACAGCTGTTATGGCATCTTCAGGCGTTTGTTTAGAGACCGTGCTGGTGGAGTTAACTACAGGTTAATTGGCCTGATGTGGCGGCATGCACGCAGTGCTTTAACATACAGGCATGGAGGACGGGGAAGAGGAGGTGATATATATACACTTTGGAATATTAAAATGTATAATATTTGGCCCCAAAAATCGAGTAACGGTTGGGCTCATTCAACTAATAAAAAAAAAATCGTAACCACCTCAATCAGCCATAGTTCAGACTTTTTCTTACATTCTATGGAGTTTTTTTTTTTTACCCATCATTTTCAGCTATCTATCGTACACTCTGTTCTCCCAGCAGTCTTGTTGCCAGACAGTCAGAGTGCTGCATCAATCAGCCCTTGTTTCAGTCCCTTGCCACACAGCAGTACTCCTCTCTCTCAGCTCCCATCCCATTTTCCTCCGGAGAGCTTCAGGTTTCATTGGTATTCATTGTCAGTGCCGTCAACATACCAGAGTGTGTTACGTTCTCATTCTCTTCATCATTGACAGTATAGATCTCAGTGATTGTCTGACCAGTCGCCCACAGTCCTGTCAGTCAGCCAACTCTTTGTGGCTCCAGTTCTCAGGTGCATGGGGAACTTTTTACAGGATACGAAGGAACACAATACTCCTCTGTCAGAGCTACACTTGCTCCTATCGCCTTAGTTGTCTTATATGCCCTTAGGGATATGTAAGAAATTTAGAAGCAAGGGTTTTTTACTATTCGTCATCTGAGAAGTCGTAAAGGAAGGCCTTGGGGTTGTGTGTAGCATCGTTTGTTTGCAAAAATGTGCAGGGCTTTGGTTGATGATTGCAGCTCTGTAAGTAATTTCCCTCACTGCAATGACGTAGATGATTGGAGGAGGAAAAATCAAGAGTGTTTATATGTCACTGCATTTTTTTTTTTTTTCATTTTAAATTCATCTCTGAAAACATCTCTGGCTCTCAGCTGTTTTTCTCCCACATAGTTGCATTTTGTTGCAAAATTGCACTGAACCGATCCCAGTGTTCATCTTCTCCGCTCAGTTTATCTCACTCGCAGTCCCCCCCCCACCTTCCTCCTTCTTTTCTCTCCTCACTGTCATTGCAGTGTTTTGGCTGCAGTCCCGTTGCCATGAAGAGTCCACAACAATGGCCCCTCTCTGTCAGAGCACATCGCTGCCCGAGGAATGCTTATTTAATAGTGGCATGCTTCGACAGGGGAAACACAATGTCTTGTCTCCCAGCTGGACTCTTTCATAGACTGCTGTTCTCTCAGGCTATCAGACTTTGTCCAGCTCAGGGTCATCAGTAACCGCCTCCGTTTCCCAGACTGATGACATCGCTTTTCCATGAGCCGATCTGAGCTCAGACAATCTTTGCCATGAGGCCTGATATCTCGCTGAACGCTACTAGAATCTGTAGTTGCAGTAGTGAGAAGTTGTTTATTTGGCCGACAGCTATTCATGCAGATCTTTGTCCAGCAGTGTTGTTTGGGAAAAAAAACAAGTTATATGGCTGGTTTTTGAAGCACAATGTACAGTTGCACACTCTATAGAAAGCTAATCAATTCTCTTTAAAGCTGCACAGCATTGGTCTCGCTGCTCATTGGTGCTCTTCTATGCAAACTTTTGAATAGCACAGCATTTGTGGAGTAAATCAGTGCATTCAGTGTCTCAATGTGACACCCTCCCCCTGCGGTCCGTGTTGTTTTTAGCCAAAGTCTGAATAATTTACAGCATGTTGCCCCAGTGTTTACCTTCAGAGACTATGCAGAAGAAACTGCGCTCCGACATGGTTCCACAGGGAGCGCAGGGGTACAGTGCTGAGCGGACAAAGCCAAGTGTCCCTCCCATGAGGGTCTTTGTTCGGCCATCAAAGCCTGGGCAAACTAATGTTTGAGTAGGAGATTCAAGCAGCAGCCTGCCAAATGTGAGTCATGGTGCTGTGAGTGAAGCTGCTGTCCCAACAAACAGGACCAGCTATTCACTTATCAAAAAAACATGATAATCTCAGACTGGTGGTGACTCATGAGCCTGAACAGGATCCTGTCTAGTAGTTTTTATCAAAAAAGAAGTTTGACTACGTCTGGGAAGATGGTCGCTCTGATTCTGTTTTGCTAAGTAATTCATTTCACCTCAATAGAATCATCAGGATGCCAAAAAGCAATTACTGTGTTTTGTTCTGCCAGGGAGCAGGGCCATTTGCTCCGGCCGGTCTGTCGATAAATCACTTGCGCAGGGTAGAAATGGTATTAGCCGTAGAGTCAGAAGGGGCAAGCTTAAGACCTATTATCTTGTGCTTCTGAACAAAAGCTGTAATCTCTGCAGCAGATGATGTTGCTCAACAATCAAAGAAACACTGTACAGAAAACAGAGGAGCTTAGATTGTTTCTTTGGAAGTCGTTCTGTTATATTAAGTTGTCACAGTGCTGATATTAAAGAAAAGAGCCATCGACTCCACCCCTCAGACTCGATACATGAGGCTCTTTCTTGAGGAAGTTTACGTCATCCTCAATAAACCACTTCAGAGGCCCGGCAGTGACAGGAATGAAGACCGACTGGTTGAGTTCCATCTCTGCGCTCGTCTCACCTTTTACCTTGTCATTTACTCGCTTGTTTTTATTCTTTGTCTGTCTCTTCGACCAGCTCCTCACTCGGATCTGAACACAAACCCGACAAGGCCTGACCCAGAGGGGGAGAGCAGTCCACCGAAGATGGACAGCACCCCGAGAATGGAGTCTCCTGCTAAGAAAGATGCTGACCGGAAATTAAATACCCCAACAAAACCTGATGCTATCACTCGATCACCTGGGTCACCTGCATCACCTGCCCAAAGATCGAAACGGAAGGAAGGTAAAGGAAAAGAGATATTTCACCTGTAAAGTACCTCGCTTATCCGTCAATCATTCTGTGGTTTAGGCAATTAGTTGTTTGGTCTATAGAATGTCATAAACTGCAGGAAAATGTTGATCAATCTGCTTCCCGAAGATGACATCAAATGTCTTGTTTTGATATATGATATGATAGGTAGTTCACTGTGACAGAGGATTACTGAAAATAGAAACTGTTCACATCCTTTTCAGTCATTTTAAAAGATTAAACTGTCCAATATCTCTGAATACAGCTTCTTAAATATGAATATTTACTTTTTCAATTGTCGTCTGTGACAGTAAACTAAATATCTTTGGGGTTGTGGACAAAACAAGACGATTCATGACGTCATCTTGTGACCAACTTCCACAATTTTTAAAAAATGTAAAACAGTACGGACCAACAACTAATTGACTTCAGGGCTGCAATATCTGTCATCGCAGCTCAATAACATCTCAGTGGAAACGGACTTAAACTGTCCTTAGAATAATATTCATGACATCAAATTACTGAGTGAAGTTTAGAAAGAATGAAGGCCACTATCAGTCTGCTCCCTTCAGCCCAGGTGATTCACAATTACTCAAATCAATGAATTGGTTATCAAAATAGTTGATAATTCATTTGATAGTCATATGTTGCAGCTCTAAACAGAGTACAGTTGCTCAAAGGTAAAACTTCTAATGGAAGCTATATTTGGCCTGACATGAAGCAGCTCTTCCAGTAGTGCAGCTACATCTGCAGTCTGCTGGAGTTTGGTCAGCTCTCCTGAGGAAAGTTAATGCTTCAGTGTCTTGAGTTACAGTGACCACATGCTTTCAGACGTGAAGTTAAATCCAATAGAGCTGCTACAGTTTGTCTTCCAGTGTTGGAACAAGAGTGGAACAGAAGCTTCTGTGTGAGAACATCTCAGCTTTAGGCTCAGAGGTTTTAAGCACAATTGAATTAGTAAAGAAAAGTAGCCCAGTAAAAATATGGACAATGAGCTTTCTTGGTAAGTTGAGCGCTAATGCTGACCAGTACCATGCACTGTGCCCTACTGAAAGGTGGGTGAAGGAAACGTGAATAGGAATCCCATTTCAGTGAGCGATGCCAAGAAGGCATTTAATTTGACCTCATGGCACCATTGCTATTTTTCATAATGCCACCGCTTGCACTGCTTGCAGACACCGGCTAACAGCACATGCAGACTCTAAGGAACATGTTTGAGGGTTTTGGGAGCGTAAGCCTCTTTTCTCTCTCCCCTTTATTCGTTATCCATTAATCCATTCACTGTGGTCATAGTCTTTATTCCCTTAGCGCGAAGTGACGCGGATAAACCCCCACAGAGCCTCAAACTGCTCCCAAAACTGTAACAATGCGTCCAGTTTTGATACCTTGTTGTGACCTGAGCCACTTGAGTTGCGCCAACACATTTTATGGTTATTCACCAGCGTTTGGTCTATTTTAGAGAAATATGAAGCTGAGTCCTCAGTCTCCTGATTCCAAAAATGACCCACACTTCCTTTTTGTCCTTCAAGTTCCTTTTCCGCTGGGTTCGCAAAGCTCATTACTTGTGAGCATGTGCACCACCCAGAGGGCTATAATGAAGATGAAAAGCACTCTCCAGCTCCTTAATTAGTAAAATGAAATGGTGGAGCTTGTAGTTCAGTTGGGAGCGGTTGCTCCTGGTAATGCCCAGTTATATTTTGTTACATCTCAAAACAGTTTCCTCTGAAAGCAGTGATTTGCTTCTGTTTAAAACCCCTATCACACCGGACAAAAAACCCACCAACATCTGGATTTTGTCTTCAGCAGGAAAAGGTTACAATTGGCATACACTCCTCCCACGTCAGATGATGCTGCAGCAGTTATGGGTACTTGTCTGATCACTGTGATAGAAACATGACACCAGGGTCGACAAGCTAATTTTCGCCTCTCTTCCAACGCGACACTGTGACACACAAAATACTTTTCCATCCTTCTCCCTTCAAGCAGTGCTCGAACATCCTTCTGTCAGTGTCAAGTTTTGAAGAGAGACTGAACTTAAAGGTTAAAACCGATGCAACCACTGTAAACACTGTCACCGTAAATCACTGGCCTCCATGCTGCTTTTTCACCTGCCCACTGTTTTCTGCCACGTTTGTGACACACCAGAAAAAAAGAAAAAAAAAAGGAAAGGCAGTCTCTTTTTATGGAAATGTAAAAGGGTTAACCACCTTAACCATGCACGTGTGCTATTTTGGTGTAAACATTGTCTAAGGAAAACCTTGTAGGTGGTGTTAAGGTTTTTTCCACTGTAATGACGATGACTGTATAACTTCTATACAACTCCTTGGTATCGAGTATGCCATTTTCAACACTACGTGGAAAATTTGACACAAATAAGCATGACATTTCAAATATTTTGTAAAAGAAAATCTAATAAGATTATAACATGACAATAAAATACAGTTTATCTCGGCTAGTAGCAGAGAACAGGGGAAAGATTGTAGTAAACAGCACATATGACAACAAACAAACACATTTATAGACATTGTTTTTTGTCTCTTTTGAACGGAACTTTAATAATGATGAAGACAGATTAGCGAAATGCAGCTGGCTTTTCATCGACACTGCACAAAAAACGAGTATTGAAACGGTTTAGAATATTCTGTACCTATGTACCAATATGTAACAATATACCCTGCAGTAGTGTTATTATACCTCAATTTAGAAGCAAACGAAACAACACAGAACCGACACTTTGAGAAAGTGCCAGAATGTGTGTGTACAGTCTGGAGCCCCAAACGCTGCACCTAGCAGCGTTTTCTAGGCCATTCTGTTTTTGTCTCGGCAGCTTTGTGCATGTGACGTTATGATTAACACGGTGCTGAGTTGGTAACAGCAGCACATCACACTGACCAAGGCCGTGCACATGGGCCTTCCATAGTCCTATAAATATCAAAGTGGGTCAGGGGTGGTTCTTGGGGGAGACTGCATGGCAGATTGTTTTTCGTGTTTATGATTCACGCCTCTGCCTATTAGACACTGGAAGGATGAGTTCCTTTGTGCTTAACGTTGAACATCTGGTCTGTGAAGATGAGGGAGGTGATGTGGTGTGAAGGCTTGAGAAAGAGCCAGACTGCATCCTGTGCCATTGTTTCCCTTTGGTGGACAAGTTATTGGCAATACACTAAAAATGTATATATATGATTTCACATGGGAGCTGTTTTAATGAATGTACCGCTATTTATTTGGGTGGGCTGCAGAACTAGATTTAGTGAAGTACTGTCATAAAAACATCCCTCTCTAATAAAGCACACGCTCACTGTAGGATTTGAATTCAAATGTGAGGATTATGTTATCTAGCTGCAATGCTGTTTTCTGAAATAATAATAATTGACTGCATAATACAGCACAGATTTTCCGAGTGAGGCAAATCAGCCTTCTCTGTAAGAGCGAACAATTTTTGGAACTCAGTACCAAGTGATATATAAAGCCGAGCCCACACATACACGGGTAATTCTGTTAACTGGGCGTTAGAAAAACAAATCTCAGTGCACACAAACACTTTAGCTCAGGTTGAGAAGTAATTTCCAATCAACACACCTTGAATCGCATAGCTCATGGCCATGCAGGTACACTGGACATGTGCGTGGTGTTGTAAACAGGAGGCAGATTGTATACTCTGATCGGTTGCAATTCTATGAACGAGGCGAACGTGACTTGCTGAGTAATTATCCAAGAAGATTCTGTGACGACATCCTTGCATTTTCAATGTCGGTTTGTGTCTAAATATAACGTAACACAATATAACATCCTTTCCACCACCGTACAAAGTGAAATACTCATAATACCATAACATGTAGCCTACTCGGAGTTCACATTTGCTAATGATGCTACAAACACTGATAAACATGTGTCTGCGTCATCATTTCCAAAAGTCTCAGTTTCCTTTCTGTCCAGGGCTGCAATTGATGATTACATTGATTCCTTTTTTTGTCATGTTGAGGTCTTCAAATGTTTTTGACCAGTAGTTTAAAACCAAAATACATTCAGTTTTCAGTAAACTTCACATCTGAAAAGCTGCAACAACTGAATCTTTTGCCATCATTGCTTAAAAAACAACTATTTATCATCATCAGCCCATAGACTAATTGATGAAATACATAATTGTTTCAACTCTTAAGGTAAAATATTTTAACTGGTACAGTCTTTGGAGGACATTCAAAAGCAAAGGGTGCCCAGGAAGTAGAACCGGCTATCATCAAAGTCTGAATTCTTGAAATGGCTCACTTCAGTGTTGGCTTGCACTGCCGTTCCTCTCGCCTATTTTTTTCTTCTTCTTTTCACTGAGTGGTTCCTCTGAGGTATTTGGAAGGAATGTTGTGTGTGAGAGAGACACCGGAGACGTCACAGGGAGAAGACTCGTATGTAAGTGCTCCCCTGTAGTCATAACATATCACAGTCAAACATGCACCCACGACCAGATGGCACAGGAGATTTACCGAGCCTGCCACATGCTGCAGCTTTGATGTGGAGAAGATTGGCTTCCATGAGGATTTTTTTCTTCACACGTTCGTTCTCTGTGTTGGAGAATATAGGACACATCAGCCTCATCCATTTGTTGAGCATCGGCGTTGAAGCGTTGACGCTGCCAGCTTCCTGTCATTGTCTTGTGGCATGCATTTCCTCGTGGTGACGTTTTTTTTTTTCTTTTTAAAAGTTTAAAGCGTCTGCTGTGTTGCAGCAGAGAAAAAAACATTTACTCAAATATTTCTGTTTATCAGACGGGCTGTGCGTCATCGTTGCCCCGAGACAGTTTTGGGGTTGAGGAAGGTTGGACGGGCAGCTGTTATGGCACTGTGGATGGTACAAAACATGTGGCTAATAGAACATCTAACTTTAGTGCTTTGTTAACAAAATACTATTTTTAGATATACTGAATTATAAAACACACAGTAAGCTCTTTTCACCCCATAGTGGATACGTAGCATTGAATTATGTATTCCGTGCATAACAAGTGGCCCTCAAGGATTCTAGCTACGGTGAGCCTGACTAACCAGCTTTAATTACGTCCTTAGTAGCAGCATTTCAGCCCTAATTGTCCATTATGGAAGTCTTTCATGAATTTCATTTGGTGAGATACCAAGCTAAAAATTCCCAGATATTGAATTTCTCTCAGTTTGTGCTGGTTTGTTTCGGCTCGCAAGGAAACATGAAGAAATGTCAAGTTTTATTAACTTGTTCAAAAACAATACTGTGCCACCAAGGTCTCTCAGGGCTGAATGGTTTGGACTTGATGTAAGTTTACAATGTGACACCTCTCACTCACACAGCATCTCCTTCTTCCCCCTTCTCTCATCCCAGACATCATAAAGTCAGAGGAGAGGCAGAAGCTCGCCAAGGAGCGGAGAGAGGAAAAGGCCAAATATCT
This sequence comes from Diplodus sargus, assembly GCA_903131615.1. Classification (NCBI taxonomy): domain Eukaryota; kingdom Metazoa; phylum Chordata; class Actinopteri; order Spariformes; family Sparidae; genus Diplodus; species Diplodus sargus. The sequence goes on from CAEMYA010000130.1 coordinate 2,064,367, forward strand.
CGGTAAGTGGAAACTAAGGGTTGGGAGCACGAGCCCGTTACATATGAAGAAGGCTCCCTCTAGTGTCGGGGTGAAAAAGTGTCGCTGCTGAGCTGGCAGCAGGCTGCAGATGGCTTGCACATGCAGCACAGGGAGGATAAAAGGGGGAGTTTGAATAGTTTGGGCATTTTTGGGCATGTTTGGCATTAGTACATAGTTTTGTACAAAAGTGACTTAAATGAGCAAAAGCCAAACAACCACCATTTTAACCAAAGACGAGCGAGCGCTCATTTTCCACATGCATGCTGAAATGAGCATTTGCTCATTGTGTTATTTCATTGTTTGACTCGTTGGCGCTTTATCTCACCTCTGCACCAAAATGTGCTTTTGAGTTAAATAGGGATATTCTTCACACAAAAATGATGAAAAAGAAACACTTTTTTTTTTTATCCACATGTGTTAATGAAGTTAACTGTTCGCAGCTTTTTGCAGTGTGATGAATATCTCTTTCGCAACTTCACTGAGTCATCAAAGCACCCAAATCCAAATTGGAGCAGAACGTTCTCCTTTCATTGGGCGTCATATGAATCGACACAGCCGTGACTGCCGATGCATCTCTTTGCCAAGTCTTTTATTTTTCTTACAAACACCCGGCTGTCACATTGTCGCTCGGCTACACGCTGCTCAAAAACACTGCTTTGCATGATTGACAGTTGCCTCTGTCTTCTTTCTCACCCCTCCCCCCCTGCAGAAGAGCTCAGCATGCTACAAGGTAAGCCACTCACCTATGTGTATGTGGTGGTGGTGGTGGTGATGGTGATGGTGGTGGTGGTGGTGTCCTGATTCATTCCGTTACATTTGGGTGTCTCAACTTAAACGTGTTCAGTAGTTTTAACTAGAGTTGGGCAATCAACCAAACATTTACCAACATACAGACACCAGGAGTCGCTGAACAAGCTTGTTCATGTTGGCATGTTTGTTAAAAACTCTTCGCATGTGGCTTCAATTTGAATGCTTCATTTCACCTTTTACTTTATAACAAAGCAGCATCTGAAATAATCAGCACCAATGTCAATCTCTGTTTGAGTCTGTTTTAAATATGAGCTTTTTGTAGACATTTTGCAGACTTGTCATTATCTATCTATGTTTTAAAGAACGCACATAAAGGAGTTACAATATTGAATTTTGGCCATATTGCCCAGCCCTAGAGCTCTTTCATTCATTTAATCCTCATGGCGTTTCTTAATTTAAAATCATGGTTGTTTTATTTTTTTTCTTCATCGCAGGAATTTCAACTAATTATAACCTTTTTCTCTCCCTGAACATCATCAGTGTGTCTTTTTTTTGTGCTAAATTCATGTAGGCATAGACTGACCTCTTAACCAATCATACATCCCTGCATCAACACTCTTATTAGTCGTTTCTCAGTTCAGATATATGTGACGTGCACTGAGTTTGAACTCATGTTCATCCACATGTTCCAACTGCAGAAACCACTATGATATATATGGCTATATATATAAAGACAACATGTTTGAACCACATGCCACAAAACTACTATAATTACCATCTCACTGGAGAAATTGGAGGTTTTAAGAGGAGCTTGCAGCCAGATTTCTCTTGGCTGTGAATTCACATCCAAACAACTTTCATATTGCCAGACACAAAATCACACAGTGCAGAATGTTCCGAAAAAGAAGAATATGTAAAGTAGTTTTCGCTTGGGTCGATATAGAGCTGCATCGTTATGTATTGGAGACATTTTTCTCCTTTCAGCTTTTGTCATCTTGCAGGGTTTTGTCAGCTTGGTACTAGACAGAAAATTTAGAGTAGTTGAACAGTCGGTGTTGTTTATTCCATCATAGTTGGAGAGAAATTGGTAAAATAGCGTTGAAACATGCTATTTTGGAACCAGTTTTGTTTCTCTCAAAACTTTTTGACACATAGAATACAGAATGAATTCATAATCATGCCGTATATCCTCACATGACAGTGGTTTCTTTAAACTGTCACACTCGTACTTTCAGTCGTGCCCCCTCGTCTAATCCCGATGTGTGTTCGACAGCAGTAAGATGACTTTGACACACTTTGGAGCGCGGATCAGTCTAATTGGGCGATCACCGGGCGTGCCAGATGGTACGGGCTCTGATTTAATACTCTCAGTCAGACCTGGATAAAAGATAAGATCCTGCCAATGCGTGTGTTTACAAGACCAGCTTAAAAGAGATCTTATCAACCATCACCCGTAGTATCACTAGGCTAGTAGTATAAGGGGCACTGCTCCCAAAAGAAAATCCCAACACATCCTATCTCGTATCTTATCGTCTTCTTGTCACGTTTAAATGAATCTTTGAAAGACTTGCGTCAGGAAATCATCCGGGACTGCACAGAAGCTTTCCTCTTGTCCTATCTGTCTTTGGTGGGACCGTATGAATACTTCATGTGCCAGAGCTGGAGCCGTGTGCCGTTTATGATTATTTAATGGTCTTACTGTAGTAGGTCCTGAAGCTACTTGTCAGCGCTGATCACTGTCAGGAGGGAGCTGAGGAACGCATTTTAAAGCAATGTCAACTTAAGATATTCAGAACTGGACGTCTGTTTATCAGAACCCCTGGTATAGATGCACAAATGACCGATGGTCAAGGTGACTCTGATGCTCGTGAGCTGAAATAATTCAGACTCTCATCATAGTTTGCTGTCACCAAAAATCGTCCAGCCAGTTTCAGGTCATTTTCCCCTCCTGCAACCAGAACCTGTAGTCTGGAAAACTACCAAAATGCGTCCAATATTCAGTCGGACTTGATTTGTTTGGGAAAAAAAGTGGGCGCAGTCTTTATATATTAAGTTTGTGACCTTAAAGGTTTTCCATGGAGGAGAGAGGAAATGTTATGGATGTGGGAAACTGTAATCTATCCCAGCAAGCCCTGAACATTGCATTTGAGGGCGGTTGAAGCAGTTTCCTCCCTCCCTGGTTCTCATCGCAGCTCAACGAGTGAATTATGGAGCAGTTTCCACTCTCCTACATATTTTTAAAGATGTGTCTTCTCTCAAATTGAGGCCATTGAGCTGCGAGGAGCTGAGATACGCACTGCAGCAGATATTCTCCTCTGCCTCAAGGTGCTTCTGTGCAGCACCTCGGTGTTACTCAGCTTTCCTTTCCCTTCTCAGATAAAAGCAGAACTGTGTGCCTCCCCAATAAATTTTAACCCCCGTAGACTTCAGCATCTCTGCAGTGATCCGTCACCGCAATCTGAAATCCACAATCCACAACCAGTTGCTTTTGTTGCATCGAGTGCTCTTGAAAAGCTAAGCCTAGGACGATTCATCATGGGGGTTTTACTTTTGCGGTTTAAAAGAAATATGGCGAGTTGTGTACACAGAGAGGCGGCTGCAGAAGGCTTCCTTACACCCTCTTTAAATGGCACAGGGACAAGGAGACGATTTCCATATCAAAGCGCTTGGTTTATTGAAGCTGACGCGGAGGCTTGATGCGATTAGCGTGGTGTAAAAGTGTCACTTCAGAAGCTCTGTAGCTGTATAACCCGGCATTATGCAGGATTCTGTCGAAAAGTCAAGTAATTGAATTTATTTTTCCAAACACAAAGAACGATTGAAGTGGAAGGGCAACATATTTATTTCAAAGGTGGCTTTTAACATCAGAGGCTTGACTTTTTGGGGATATTTCCTTCAAGCTTCAAACAGGGTTTTTTCTAAAATATCCCAACCTATCAAAAGATGTGTCTCAACAGATTTCACATCATGCTTCTAAGCCAAAACTGATGAAAGTCATGCATACCATACATACAGTATTCTGAAAGGACAGGGAAGAGAGAGCGGGCTTCTTTTGTCCGGTGCTCTTCAGGTAAAATCTCACCCTCTTCACCGTGTTTTTTTCTGCCCTTTCTTAGCTGCTAAAAAGACCCAGTGGCTGGAGAAGGAGGAGAAGGCGCGGCAGCTGAGGGAGCAGCAGCTGGAGGGCCGCCGCAGGAAGCTCGAGGAACAGCGGATCAAGGCGGAAAAGCGGCGATCCGCCCTGGAGGAGAGGCAGAAACAGAAACTGGAGAAGAATAAAGTACGTTCTGGCAACAACACAGTCACCATCTATTATGCATGTGATGGTGTTCTACTTTTGCACTGATACCCAGAGGTGAAATGTTAACGCCCTGCCTCACCGGAATGGCAACAGAACAGGGTCAGTTGCAGACGAGAGGGTCTAGCTCGGCATGGTGCTCGACCCACTGCGCCAGCAGTTCTGCATGTTTATTTTAAATAACTACTTTCTGTCCTCTTCTGTTCTCTCAGGAGCGCTATGAGGCCGCCATCCACAGGTCAACCAAGAAGACGTGGGCAGAAATCCGCCAGCAGAGATGGTCCTGGGCCGGCGCGCTGAGCCAGAACTCCAGCCAGAAAGAAGGTGAGCACATGGATCCAGTCTGGATGGGACTCGCTTGAGATCAGATCCATATCACTTGTGTGAAGCAGCTGATGCAAGTTATCGATGCTGTTATTGATCACAGATTCTGTCTGTTAAGGTTTTTATTCGTCATTATTGGCTTTTAAGGTTCTGTGCCATTAACCTTTTACCGCTAAGTCCATTAGAGGAAAATTATTTCAGCATCCGTCAGCCATCATGCGGCTTCTTTACTCTGTTGTCACTGAAGATCATGAGAACAGAAAAAAGATAGCTGTCAGAATTTTTGTTGAACTGAACATTGTAGGTACTGCAGTGGTGGCTTGTGTCTCAACACATTGGACAAGAGGAATAAAAACCTCACTCAGCCATTCTTTTTTTGTTATTATTCTTTAGTCGTAGCAATGTTTTATTCCAACCAAGTACTATTTTATCCCTCTTCCCCTCATTAATAGTGGAGGAGCAGCCTCCCTGATATAGCTATGAGGCATCGCAGCCTGACGTTGGTGCATTATTAGCTCCATCAGGTGAAAAATACTTGTGTTATCTACTTCTCCAGCTGGCTCAGTCATGCGTACAGTGTTTTATGCTCAGTCCCGGCTTTGGCATAAGATGTGGGCAGGTGCACCGCCAGGAACGCTGCCCAGACATATTTGGGCAGCAGTGGAGGTTTTGTTTTGTCATATTTGAATCTTCTGTCACGCTTCCTCCACCTTAACTCACCTTTTCCTCCGATGTGTTAGTTACTGCAGTTCTGGCAGGCTGTTTGCCCCTCACGCATTACCTCGCCCTGATCATGACCAGCCAATATTGATCGCACAAGTGGAAATTTATTCTGCTGCTTCACTGCAGCAGGCAGGGATTTATAGACTTAGCAGCAAACTTTATTATGCCTATTTTGAATTGATAAATGCCCTGACAGTCCTACAGCAGCTGAGATCAGTCTGCATTGACTGCGGAGGCTGGATGATACTGTAGAAATGATGTTGTAACAATGCTGCTCCTGTCCGTATGTGCCATCTACCAGACTTAAAGCTATAAATCTAAAGAGACCCGACTTTTATCTCATGTCATGTAATCGCCTCTGCCATATGCCAGGGGAATTATTGACTCTCTAATCAATCTCTCGCTTCCTTCCTCCCTCACCAGCCTGCCGCCTGTCAGATGGTGGAAGTAAACAAGCATAAACTGACTGCAGTGGAATGACGCAGAGTTCAGAACGTTATTTAGGAAATGCTCCAGAGTCTTGGCCACTGTCAAAAGAGCAAACTGCCTCATTCATTGCTTTATTAGACAAGGCCTGCTTTAATACTGTGCCTCCATTACACTAATGTTCTGTGAATCATGCCTGACGACATCTGGGTGAAGCAGAGTGTTTATATTCCTTTAATACGCTGCAATCAAATACGGTTGGGATGGATGTAAGTTTTGCACATGGTTTGCACAAATTTTGCCCTTTTCTGAAGCCAGTTCACATCGTCAACTTTGAAATGAGGCGATGTTTCCCCGCAGCCTCGTTCCATCACTTGTTTGGTTGTTATGGTTGAGGTGTCTCTTCTGGGTACCGTTTGCGTTGGTAGCTTTCAAGGTTCTTCATGAGTGTGGTTGACATGCTTTTTCGGAATTGGTATCGTTGTGAGGTCGGCACAAACCTTCAATCTTTCATCTGGAGTTTTGAGAAGAATCTTAAAGGGTCATTTCAACCAGATCCCCTCAAAGAGTCTACATATCTTCTCACTTCTCTCAGTAGAATATAATTGAGTTTGTAGTGCTAACAGCATTACAAATGGCCTTTTTAAAATATTCATAAGCAACTGAAGATGTCCCAGGTTACACTGAATTATCCACTCGCGTCACTGCCAGCAGTTTTCACTGCTTCTCTGGTAAAGAAATAATACAAGTGAGACGTGTTAACAGTGCATTGTTTGAATTATCCAGATTAACAACAATACTAAAATAATTGTTGCCAATAAACGTTTTCAAAAGCCATTTTTCATTGTATTGATAATCGGCTGCCTTGACAATCGATTTTCTGGTTAATCAGTAATAATATACGAAATAGACTCAGGCCAATATTGTTGAAATTTCTAGTACATTTTTTCTTGTGCTGTATAAATACAATCTGTAATTTATTATCACGATATGCAGATCGTTTTATTTGCCCAGGTTTTTTAAATATAAAAGCATATTTCAAAACCTGGGCAAATAAAACTATCTGCAATGCTAAAAATCACAAGAGGAAGGTGCTTTGGGTGAACTGACCCTTTAAAAACTGTAGCATTTATGGAATTCAGAAACATTAAACATCATTTTTGACACATGTTTTGTGCCATGGATGCCCGCCTGCCCACCTAAAGGCGGGCTGAAGTGAACATACGGTGCACTGTGTGCGTGCATGCACCGCAACAGAGTGGATATTATTACAGACGCGTTCAGCGCGCAGGAATCCGCTTTAATGGCGGTTGCTCACATTACCGATCGGCTGCTTCACAGTGTGTGGGTGTATGTTTGTGGAGGCATCATTCGAGCGCAACCCATTACGCCACAGAAGTTCCCATTCTTCCTCTCAACCATGTGACCTGTGTGAACATCTGTGTGGCGCTCTCTTGGCTTCTTAGGCAGATGCTCTGTGTCAACGGTCAACCTGCCCAAACACGTGGACACTGTTATAAACAAGCGACTGTCCAAGTCCTCCGCCACGCTCTGGAACTCCCCCAGCAGAAGTAAGGCAACATCTGGAATGCCCCTCCCCCCCTCCTGTGTAATTGTCCATCACTCTGCCACCGTCTCTGAAACCCGTCCGTCATTGTCTTCTATTTTTTTTTTCAGTTCCTCTCTCTGATTTCAGTCCCTCTCTTGTGCTTGATGGTTGACAGCTGACCCATTTCCATCTTCCAAAACCACTATGAGTTCTGTTTTCGTTGATTTTTTTCTCCTCAGAAGTTGGGTCGGGTTTTTGTTTGACATGCTCTGCACGCTCGTGTTTTAATGTGGGTAATGTCCAGTGTTCATATTTCGTTTTGCCATCTTTTATATATATATATCCTTTTGGTTGGTTCATTGTGTGGTGGTCATGTCATGTGTTTGCACAATCCAATTGATCCTTCTGTTCTCATTTTCATCATAACACACTGGATATGGGATGTCTTTTCATGTTGATGGAATGCTTCATTGATTGATTTATATGGAGGTGGTTGTTGTTCGTAATTGACAAATACTCCTGTGAATCAAACTTTCTTCACGCTTCGGATGAGCGCCTTTTAAAAAATTAAACCAGGTCACGGTGTACTCCTGCAGAGAAGGAGAAACTTCTCAAAGTAAAGTTAGTGACAGAGTGAGTCAGCATTTTTCAGGAGATAATGTATTCTGAAAAACTCCCCCGGAGCAGGTGCTGCTCCTGTGTGACGCTGGAACAAATAACAGATAGGTGACTTCTCTGTCCCTCATGTCGCTCTCTTCCTCAATCTCGACACAACTACACAGGAAAAAGAAAGGTGTCTTCCCCGAATAAATACCGATGAGTCCACATTCTTCTACTTCTCTGCTTGTATGCTCAAGGCTGTGGTTATAAATAACCAGCTCACAGTCTAGACAAGCTTTTCAAATAACTCTCTCTCTCCTGGGTGGCACCACTACAGCCCAAGGTTATAGTAGACACATTCACTGAGCTCATTTTCTTCCTCTTGTAATCTGTTTGGGTGGCACTGAGGTGTTTTAATAGGGGTTTTTGTATATTTTTGATCAGGTCTTTATGGCTTGTGGGCACATTACTACATGTGACCCATAACCTCAATCACTGTTTCTTTTCATTTCCTGTTGGTGACAAATTTAAGACTTAATTTTAAGTGTCGGTGTCTGGGTAATGAAGGTCTCCGCAAAGAATGATTCTGAATGGGCCCATGTTGCTCTGATGCTACAACCTCTGGAGGACATCAATCGAAGACTCATCATTTGGAGTTAGTGGAGAAACACACGTTCATCAATCTGCTCTTCCTCCCTGCAGCCCGTGGCCTTGCACTGAGTCCATGGGAGAGCAGTATAGTCGACCGGCTGATGACGCCGACGCTGTCATTCCTCGCCAGGAGCCGCAGCGCTGCGAGCGTCCTCAACAATGGCAAAGATGGTCGTAAGTTAGCAAAAACAATAGGTTAACATTGGCTTCTTCCTCGCAGTTAATTATGCTGGTGTATAGTTTTTTTTGCTAAGTTTAATTAGACTTGTATTTTCTCCTCAGACTCTCCTCTCTGCCCCCGCTCAGCCTCAGCCAGTCCCCTCACCTTGTGCGCCCACCAGCCCCACCACCGCTGCTCCGACCGCTGGAGAGTGACGTCCAGCACGCCCGACATCACCCAGCGCCAGCACAGACGGAGCTCCACACCTGTAAGTCGGCCCAATTAGCTTTTTGCCCTTGCGGCTGTCCTGTCTGACAGATACATATTTAAGCTGTGTATGACTCATTAGTTGGAACACTTAAAGTATTTATAGTAGTAGTGTTACTTCTTCCTTTTCCATTTTGGGTGTTATGTATATGTTATATATACAACAGGACTAGACTCTATCAAGAGCGATAAGTAAGCTGTTTCCCAGAATGAAAGCGTAGCTAAAAAGGCATGGAATTAATAACAGCTGATTCTTTTTCTACATTCGGGGTTTACAGTCCACCGGAGTCTGACTGATGGTTTAACAGTGCTATTGTTGGATTGAACCGTTAAGAGAGTAAAACATGTTTCCTGTCCAGACTTCCCCTCATCCTGTTTTATATTTAACAAAGCGAATTTTGTCATATTTTGTGTTTTCATGACAATAGGAATGCTGTCTGTGGAGTGCACGTGAGAAGACTTATACATTTGTGCCTTTTTTCATCCTTTTGTCTTACAGATGGATAAAAACAAGAAAGAAAAGAAGGATAAGGAGCGGGAGAACGAGAAGGAGAGAATTGCCCTCACTAAAGAGAAGGTGCTCAAGAAGAGACAGTCTCTACCCAGCATGAGACACAGACCCGACCCGAGGTAGGATTTCATCTACAGGACCTCGTAATTATCATAATAAAGCATCTGTAACAAACCCTATGAACCATGACCACTGAGGCTGGCACCTGGTCATTTACCTCCTGACACAAACTGCAGTCATCTTCCTCAAGTTGCCCTCAATTTCCTAATAACTTATGTAATTTAGCAATTATGATTTTTATGATGAAGTGTCCCAGCACGACATTCCTGTCATTTTACAATAATAAACGAGGACTTTTATTGTCAGACTAAAACTGTAACGTAAACAAGGATAACCTTACACCCCCCTGACCCACTGCTCGTCTCCGGTCATCGGCTGGGCCAGATCGTCCGTGTTTTACGTCTGTGTGATAATGGCTGCGTCTTTCATGCTCTGTTTGAGCCGAGGCAGATCCCAGGACGAGTGGTCACTTCCTCTTGTATCCCCAGGCCACTGAAATAAGCGACAGAAGGGATGGAATGGGAGAAGAAAGTTCTTCTGACTCAACAAAAAGGCAACATAGAGCTTGGCTGTTAGCTGTCAGTGCCATCAGTGCCAGAGGATATGAAAGAAAAAAACGTTGTCTTCAGCATAATGGATGTTTCTACTTAAAGTGTTGCGTTGCTTGTAAATCTGGGCTCTGATAATGCACTGTAGGGCTGATGCAACGTTTGAGTGCTTTGTCTGCTGTGAACCTGTTTGAAGAAGTCAGGTTTCTTCAGGACGTGTGTCATTTTAAACAAACATTCCAGCCCCGATTTTGGTCCAAATGCATTACAGCATCAGAAATATTTTCCCTTTTTTTTCAGTCCCAGTCCTTTATCAAGACAACGGCCGTCATCCCCAGCCACGCCGAAGGGCAGGACTGCCTCACCCAGCCCCGCTGCCTCCCCCAAGCCTCCATCCACACGTGGAAGCCCTTCGACTCCTAAAGCTCGGCCTAAAAGAGCCAGGACCCCTGCCAGGATAGAACACCGTACCTCCTCCCCCGCCCCAATCGGAAGAGTGAAGGAGCCTCGCAGGCCTGCCACCCCCGAGGAGAGAAAGGGTGAGTACAAACAACAGTTTTGATACAGATTAATTCTGAGTAGATGGAATAGAAGTGCGTAGAAGTATCCTTCTAGATTTAATGTTCTGTAGGATGTTTCAATTGCAGAAAATTCCCTAGACTCAATAACTGAACCTGCAGGTAGCAGGGAAGCAGAGGGGACAAAATATAGCTCCTGTCCGGTAGTTTCAGGTGTAAAATAATAACGTTTGAGTTAATAAGTCAGCACAATTGACATCACATAAACTAAGTTTGGAACTGTGATGGACCACCTGTTATCAATTGATAGAAGTCCCATGATTTAATCATGCTGTATCTGCAGATGCAGACTATAAAAACAAGCTGTGGAGCAAGCCAGTACATAGGCCTTGAGTAAAGATTATTATTATTAACAACACAACAATTTGCATTTGCCTGCAGTTTCTCATCCCACTGATCTACTGTCAGATTTGCACAGACCAGCAACATCTGGATATTTGGTAGCTTCCCTCCTCAGCGGAGTCATCCTTTTATTTTTTAATTTATTCCCAAAGAGTTCATCGCTGTCTGGCTCGGTCTCTTCCTGGCCAGCAGAGTGGATCTACTGGAAACAGTGAACAGGCCTCTGGAAAGTCTGTATTTCTTTCAAGAAGAAATAGGCGAAGATTACCATCAGGCTTAATTGGCCGTGAAAACAAAGGGAATGCATTCAGAGAGCCACACACAGCTCCGTGGTCTGTGTCAGCTCACACGCAGCACTAAGAGGCTGCACTAATCAGTCTTAATTATGTAATTACAGAGTTCCTAGGCTTGAAGCAGCTACGGCTGTTGACAATTTCCAGTTGCTGAGGACAGTATGTTTCACGGTGCATGTGAAGAGAAAGGACTGCAGTTTCATGCTTTATTAGTAATGACTGATAGGCACCACTTTAAAGGGAAGCTTCAATAATTGTTAAGCTACACAAGATCTGTAACACTCGTTTTCCTTGTTTCAGGTTCCCCTGCTCCTGCCGTATCCTCAGCTGCTGCCTCACCTCATGTGTCGACGAGCACCGCAAAATCCCCCTCACCTGAGCCGGCCCACGCAGCCTCGTCACCTGCACCCTCTCCGTCACCCAAGCCCATGGCGGGCACCAACAACCCAGAGGAGGCGGCTCGCATCCTCGCGGAGAAACGCCGACAGGCCCGAGAGCAGAGAGAGAGGGAGGAGCAGGAGCGCCGCGAACAGGAGGAGAAGGAGAGGTCAGAGGGTTTAATGTTTCTCACAGTGTTGACCTTGCAAAGATCTGTCAAGTTCTTTCGCCGTGCAGGAGGCAAAAGAAAATTTAAACACGTTTATGTCCATGCTGAAAGACAGTAATTCCAAAGCTGTGTTCCCACTTGGGGTTTGGTCTTTTAACCACCAGTTTTTTTTTTCCTATTGGCCTTCTCAAGACTTGCACAGAAGGTCACGGGGGACAAGTGGAACCACTGTATATATAACATTTGAATTGAAGCTGAAGTATTGTATGGTCGGTGTAGAATACGATGCCATAGCTGCTTGTATGCTCCAAAACAAACCTCAGTGCTGACATTAAACCATACATAAAAACAAAACAAAGATCAGTTCAACCGAACAGGCTCCAGCACATTCATGTCTGTGTGAGACCTCATTCAGCGCTGGACGTGCTGTGTGTTGCCATTAAGAGTTTAATAGCCTGTCAGCTGATTCTAACCGCAGCAAGTCGCTTCGGAGCCCACATTGGCACACATACTTCTGATTGTTTCCATTTCCTTTAATAGTTTGGTTTGTAGTTGCTTGTGCTAGTGTGTAAGCAAAAGAGGAAATCTCCTGTCAATAGAATTATTTGAAATTGTTTATCACGTGGATTTAGCGGGAAATACTCACCCCTCAGCTTTATGCCCAAATCTCTTTAGGATCCTGAGAGAGGAGCGGATAGCGAGGGAGGCCGAGGAGAGGCGACGCAGGGAAGAGGAGGCCCGCGCCATGGCCGAGGAGCAGAAGAAGAGGGACGAAGCCCAGCGCCTGCAGGAGGAGAAGGAGGCTCAGGAGAGAGCCAAAGCCGAGGAGGAGGAGAACCTACGGCTGCAGAAACAGGTATGATCACGGCGAGGCCACGGCATGTCGGGAAAACGGCTTGTTAGTGCAGTGCAGCGGGCAGCAACTCACTCAAAGCTCAAACACAGGCATGCACACTCCACTGCATCCTCCCATCATTCCCAGGCACTTTTCCCATCACACCACAAGCTGAACACCCCCCCCCACCATCTCCTGCAATGTTTTTCAATGTCTCTTGTTTACTGTTTCAACTGAGCTGCTCACCTCATACTGACCTTCTTAAAAGCACAGTCCAGAATTTCTCTTTTACGTCAGAGGGGATGGTTGTTGTCCTTAAAGGCAAATATTTAATCCGAGCTGGTAGCTACAATGAATGTGCTCTTTTTTTTTTTCATTCTTCAGTTTGTCAAATAACCATTAGGAGGAATATTGACTCGTCCTGTATTTGCCAGGGAGAAGCAGAGGCGATTGACTGATAGAAACACATCACCAGTTGGAACAGGAAATGTGGCTTTTCATCGCAGTATTTGTTTATCCCGCAGACCTGTAACGTGATCAGCCCTGGCACGGTCTTATCTCTGTGACCGGTCTTGTTTTCCAGCTCTTGCGCTTTGCCACCCCCTTGTGGTCTCTCACAGAAGTGGCATTTGTGATTTAAACACGATCCAATGTAATTATACAAAGGCTCAAGTATTGTGTTTCGCTTTGATTGGGCCTCACAAGGCTATAAATGTTGAAAATAGATCCTTTTTGGCTCATAGGTACAGGAAAATATCCCTTTTGTGGCTGTAAACAATAATTGAAGTGAGCAACCACACCCTTGTTACGTAAAAGGCATGTTATTTTGGCTGGGGCTTTTTTTTCCCCTCCTTCTGCCGGCATTAAAGTTGCGGTCGGATTCTCGCCTGTGTGTGTTTCAGAAAGAAGAGGCTGAGGCTAAAGCCCGGGAGGAGGCGGAGAAGCAGCGTCTGGAGAGGGAGAAGCACTTCCAGAAGGAGGAGCAGGAGAGGCTGGAGAGGAAAAGGGTAGGGCGATGCATCCGTCCTCACATCATTGTTCTTTCAGCCAGGTTTTAAAGCAATTTCACAACTGATTTCACCATGGCAATGTCTTTTCTAATAGACTGAAGAAGTTCAGAAATCCTTTGTCCCAGCTCTGCTCTCAGAGTAACACAACATTAATCGGGAGTAAACTTACTATAAGCTCCCCCTCCCTCACTGGAGGTATTATATTCTGGGGTTTGTTCATCCTCTGGTCGGCCTCATGACATGCCAAACGCAGGCTTGAAAGTCGACTCCCTGACACCAAGATGGATGATGATTTTGGCTTATCCACGATCGGCTGTCTGCATGCCATGATTTAATGGGAGTTAGACTCGTGTGAGTGTGAAGCTATATATAAACACCAATAATGGTGATCTTGCTGTGCCAGTCATCCCCGAGGATTGTGCAGATCGTTGAATGTATGTGTGTTCCACTAACAATAGTCTCCCACCCACATCTACAGTAAGCCTACGCCTCTATATGCTAGCTAAGCCTTTCTTTCCCTCTCCTCATCTATCTTTCCATGTGTGAAAAACTCTTATCTAAGAGTGCCAGGCTCCTTGCTGGAATTAGCCCGCAAGTACAGCACGTCCTCTGCCCCAAAGACTTGCCTAACTTCTACCCAAACCGACAGGCTGGCTCTTGTTAACGCCTCAACAAAGAGGAGTATGTGGTCAGCAGGCACAGGTGGTTTAAAGTATCCAGAGGAGCGACGCAGAAACTCATTAGACAAACAAGAATCTTTGGTCCCGAGGCAGGAGTTTTGCAGCCACACTAGATGCCAAAGCCATGAGTGTGTAAGCTGTCTATGAATAATCTTGGATCACAAAAACTCCTCACTTTTATGAGTGGCAGCTGCAGTTACGGTCCCGGGCGAGCCGTGTCCTCAGACGAGGGTCGGATCTTGTATCTTCTGCCTTCAGCGAATACAAATGAGTCACAGAGAATGTCGCACATTGGTCTTGCCTTTATCCTACTGCTCTCTGTCCAACCATCCTACGCTGGCGTTCCAGCTGAACACACAACTGCTGCTTCATCATTTTTGACACCTGGAGACACAAGGGTGCATTCACTTTGAGCAGAACTAGATACAGGAGACAGGAAATCCCTGCGATGAACAACAAAATGTGCAACCCTCAGTTTTTTTTTTAGAAAACAGTCTGACCTGGTGTTTGGATTCAGGCTTGCCCAGTAAACTTAAACCAATTTTTAACTAAGTTACATGGACATTTTTCTTGTGAATGTTGTGTTAATAACTTCTGATTGGTGTTATGAAAACTGAAACCTTTATTTGTTAACTTCATAAACACATCTGCACTGATGGCTCACTGTGTCAACATGCTGCATTTTGTTTGTTTGTTTGTTTTGGTCTCATTCCTTTTTTTTTTTCTCTTTCATCAGCGTCTGGATGAGATCATGAAGAGGACACGGAAGACAGATGGAGGCGAGAAGGTACATTTTGATATTTAATCAAAACAGCATGCTAAAACCTTAACTCTGCAATGAAAAGTGACTGTTAACATCTCCCATCTCCACAGAAAGAGACAAAGTCCTCCCCTATCGCAAACGTCAATGACAAAGAGGCAGAGAGCAGCAAAGGTAAGCAGAACATCCATCTGAGCGAGGCCGCCTTTTACAAGACATCCGCAAGTGATGCAATAAAACCTTTTACACAAGACAAGCCTTTAATCTGCAGGAATTGTTTCGGGGAATTGTCTTCATGGATCTCCCATTAATTTGTTATCTGTGGAGGGATTTCATACAAAGCTGGCTTCAGGAATCAACTCAGAAGTGGTCTAACTCTTACTGCTTTGTAGGTCATGCAGATTTGCTAATCATAGCACATTTTTACATTGTCTGACTCATACGTATCCCACCTTTTAGGGTGATGTTTGACGACACAGCATCTCTCCCTCTGCCTTCTTTACCTCTTCCATATGTTAGAATAAAACAAGATCACAGGTATTCCTTGTACTTCTGCTCTCATTTCCCATGTGAGTCAGCATCGGAGGCTTTGTATAAAACAGTTATTAGATTATATTTCAGCCTCATATCCTGCACAGCTGCAGTTGGGAGTTCTTCTTCTTTGTAAAATAGGACCCATGTGTGTTGCTTGTTGTCCAAACTGTGGGACCGCGGGAGTCGGAGAGGAAGAGTGATAACTGTTGCCGGCTGTTGTCATGAGCCCAGACATTTACATCTGACACAAGCAATGACACTTGATGTTGCAAAGGCTTTACCCATGCCCAATTTTCTGCTACTTTAGAAATGGAAAAAGTCTGTTCCTAACCCTTTACCAGTCACTATGAACTAAAACTAGTTATTGGAAAAAAGGGTTCCTTGGTCTACTTTTAGCTTATTCCTTTTCTCTTTTCTTTTGTATTCTAGGCATGAACTAACAAGTATCATGCACCAATAAAACAATTTGTCCTTCATTTTTGTGGCTCAAGTTTAGAGTAAGAGTAGAATATGTTAAACATCACCCATTTTTCTTTTTGTAAAATTGCTATTTATGTGATTTAAAATGTATTATATATATATTATATTTAATGCAAGACATCTAAAGATATAATCTGATGAAATATAACAAAAATATATGTTAGTATTCTATAAAAGAATCGGAAATCAATAGAAATAAAATATAATCAAAATACTAAAATGCATCGACAAATACATCTGTTTAAAATGTCATGTAAAAGGTGAACAGTCAATGTAATGTCATAGAAGTATTAATGAAATGTAATCAATACAATTTTGGCACAGTGTTTATGCTAAGCTAGGGCGGTTCAGCCGAACACACTTCACACACATCTCAACTACTTGCATCACTTGAAGTCAGTATATGAAAAGCAGCTTCACGCCAATCAGCCTCTGTGTTTTTTGTCAGCAGTCTCTTCACAATGTCTTTTTAAAGAGCCAGCACAACTAAATTAAGAAGCACACGCAGCTTCCACACCCTCCTTGTCTAAACTTCCACGTCACGTACAGTCGATGACTCAGATGAAGGGGATCAATGCGGTGTGGGAGATCTGCTGTTTGTGGCAGACTTCCTCAATGCAGGAATACATTAGCCAGCCACTGATGTGGTCGCAGGCCCTGGCAGGCGTGCCTCCGCTCTAGTCAGGGGGAGTTGAGATCTGTCTCAACCACAGCCATGTCTTCATCAGAGCTGAGTCGGGGAGATATGAACTTGGAAAGTTGCCTCGGGGAAAATTGAAAACCTTTTTTAATTTAGCTTGACACACTTTATAATGATCATTAATGTTTTTTATCACACTGTGTTTGATCATGTTGATGTGCAGGGTTTACACTGGTTAAAAAGCTGTTTTACTTTGTCTCCTGTAGCTCCTGCTGAATATCAGCCAAAGCCCGACGTCAAGCTGCCCAACAACATGACAGAAAATGGACAGACCAACGTCAGAGAAAGGTAAAACTATCGCTCCTTTTGTTTAAAGAGCATTGAAAAGTTTCTCTGTGCTCATTGTGACGCAAGACCACCGTGCACGGTGTAAAACTTGTGTGCCAGAAAAGAAAGCCAGGAGTTGACTGTTGTTGTTCTAAACCTCAACGGAAAACACAAGGAGCCGCAGGACTCGGTCCCACAGTTAACAATCGCTGTACTGAAGAAACGGTTTGGTTTCTAGAAATGTTTACTCTTCATATGCGAACACATTTCCCGGGGTAGATTTTAAGAGACTCCCGTAATTGGGCAGCGGTGGAATGACTCATTTGTTGCATGAGTCACTCCGATCCGTCATAAGTACAACCATATTCTTCTCTGTGTCTCCATCTCTGCAGCAGCCCCTCGGTCCAAGTGGTCAACGGGGTCCAGCCCGCGAGACATGAGAACGGTCTGCCTACAAAAGGAGACGCCGACCACTTCGGAGACATCATCCATCTCACGAATCACGGCAACACCACCAATGGAGGGCGGGAGAAGTCTGAGAGCAGTATGGCCAGCGAGCCGATCCTCGCGTTCGAGAGCGAGGACTCATTCATGAAAAAGGCCGGCCCCATGAAGCCTCAGCATGTTGCAGGTACAGCGCACGAGAGAGACCACAATACAAAACACGTTCAGACTCAACATTAACACTGATTATGTATAAAGAGAGTGAAAGCAAGAAAGGATTATGGAAAAATGGCTAGTTTGAGGATTTCGAACAGGGTTTGTAAGCATGTGAAGCTGAAAACTGGTTCTAAAACTCAAAGCCAGAGAAACAAGAATAGCTGTAATGTGCCCTCATCTCTTATTAGTTAGTTATTAGGGATTTGGATGCACAAGAGAAACATTAGCTTCATACTGAGCTGTGCTATAAAGTGCTTTTAGTAGTCTCAAAGGAAATGAAGGCATAACTGTTTCATAGTTTAGAAAGGGCCTAATCTTGTCAATAAGTCTTTTATTGATCCCAAGAGGGAAACAAAATAATAAAAGCATGTTCACAAGCCTATAAAATAAATATTTAGTCAAGATAACACTGATTACAGTCGGTATCCTAAATATTTGTCGCCACAAAGTAGTAACTGAAGTAACCCACTGTGGGCTCGCTTGTCATGTCACCATCTACGTCTTGATCCTCTATGGAAGCGGCACAGAAATGATTTTTGTGCATCATAACCCAATTTAGATAAAACGCGAGTCATCAGTGCACTCTGTGTGACCAGCTCTCCCACACACACGTGTGCTAAACATATTGAACTGATTTAATTGTTACAACCTCTACAAACAATCTCTTTTGTCCTCTTCTTGTGGCAGCTGGCTCTTCCTCCTGCAGCACAGTCAGGTTTTTTTTGCTAAATTTTTATCATTTGTCTGTTGGCCTCAGCTGAGTCATTCAGGGATTCTCAGTTGGAATTGAATGTTATTTTTTCAAGGTCTGGTTTGTGCAAACAGTTTATTTTTGGCAAAAAATTGTTAGTGAGCCATGGAGAACGATGTGATTTTGTTTATATAATACAATTTTAAGCTTGGATTTGGTTATTTTTCCAGATTCAAGGACTGTAAACGATGATAATTTCTGTTTCGGCAGGTTCTGGCTAAGATGAACGTTGTAATTTCGGCTCAGAGGATCTGGTTTACGCATCACCAGTATCAGTGTTCCAATTTGGTTTGTCTTTCCATCTGTTCCTAATAAAAAAAAAATAACGGCAGACAGAACCACGACTCACTTACAACAAGCGTGTGTGCTTATTTGCGCTGATCTGGTTTTACACTTGGCCAAGTTCACATTACCCAATAAAGCCTGCAGTATGAGGTCCATAGTTAGTGCTGTTGTCCTTGGCACGGACTGACCAGGAACCTTAATTTGCACCCTAGCTAACGCGCAGGTCATCACTCCAGAGAGTGTGTAGCCCCCTGAGGAGAGGATGGTGTGACATGGAGACTCCCTTTACACTCGCACAGGGGTAGAGATGGGACGTGGAAGAAATAGTGTAAGGAAGGGTGAAGAGAAGCAGAGTATCTTTATACTGATGACAGCTTTTATTCAGCAGCCCCACTGACTTTGGCCTGCACCCAGTTAGGAATTCCTGGAATGGCTTGAATGGATGTGGAGACCCTATCCACAAGTGTTTCCCTGCCAGGGGTTAGAAACAAGACCCCGAAAGTCATTAAGCACCGTATCACCCGTCACACCACCCCCCTCTTTGCGACGTCAGCAGCACCCTACTCTCTCCTTCCAGTGAGATTTTAACCTTCACCTGATAGCCTGAAGACAAGCCAGCGGTCATAAATAATGCGCAAAGCAAACAGAGGACGATTTTCCTCTGATTGCCCTCTCACGTCTTTCCTGAAATCACTTTTATAGAGAACTTGACCTCCCTCGTCTTCCCTCAACCTCTCTGTCACGTAAAGAGTGAATATTATATATCTCCCCGTTTTCACTCCTGTAAAGCCGGACACTTGAGACGCCTTCCACTTGGCAGGACTTTTAGGAAGAGGGCCACAATCGGGAGTATTGATATGCGAGACCGATTGAATGTTACAATGTAATTTTATAGGAGGCGAATGTATTTTGAGGCTTCACTTCCACGGTTCATTTGCATGTTCATACTTGTTGAGAGCACAACGCTCTCTTCGCCTCGCATGTGCCGTTGTCAGTCAGATATTTCAATGTTACATCAATTACCAACTTGTTTCACATGTTGGCTGCATTTGACTATAAATAGTCTCCGAGTCGAGGCTGTCGCGTTAAATCCTGAGACACAAGATAGTAAAGGTTTATAGGTTCATGCCTCCTGCGGCATGTTCAGCATCTTTTGCATTTAGTATTGTCACCAGGTCAGAGGTTTCCAGACAGTGTCGTTACTCAGGTTAAAGAGGGGGAACCCCGGGCCTTTTTCAAACCAGACCCTGCCGACTGTCACATGCTACTGAATGAAGCGTATGTGAGGCAGCAGTAGGCTCTGGGACAGACCTCCCCTCTCTGACAGAGACTGTCTTACCTTTTCATAACTATGGTTTGAATTAGAATCTTTAGGATACGGTATGACCTACCTCACCCAGAATTCAGAACTTTAGTCCCTGTCATTGTTTTTCAGGAAAAAAAATCTGATAAAAAAAAAAAAAAGAATATTGTTAAAAATATTTTTGTTTTTGTTTTTAAAAATAATAATAAAAATGCATTTATTGAAAAACAGATTTTTTGAAAAACAAATAAATTGTTTGAAAAATAACTGATTTTAACTTGATATTTTTTTAATTACAATAATACAATGTTGGATAAAAACCCTTTTTTGAAACAAAAAATATTTTGGGGGAAATTTTTTTTATAACAATGTGTTCTTTTTTCAAAAAATCTGTTTTTTACAAACACAAAACGGATTTTTTGAAAAAGAAATTATTCAAAAAATTCAATCCAGCTCTTTTCTATATAGTATTAATATAGGTATGTCACATTTAAAAGTTATTTGGTCCCGTATAAAAAGTACTACATGCTACAGATCTTGCTTAATATATCTTCGGAGCTCAAAAACCCACGTTAAGATATTTCGACTGTTGATTTTCTCCAAGAAGGAATAAAAAAAAAAAAAAAGTGAAATTCTTCTATGTAAAACTGTTAATATCAAATTTAAGAAGAAAATGTTATCATTACTTTTTAAAACAAGTTAATTTTCGTAGTCTTAACTGGCTGTAATATTACATTTAATGTTGGTTGGGAAGCAAGGTGACCCATGTGTACAGCACGTCTTCCATGACTAACACTACACAGCATTGCATGTAGACAGTAAATCAGCATTGCTGAAGACTCGCTGTGGCAGGGGTTTGAAACTCCCTTCCACTCCATTTGATTTGTGATGGAACTTAATTTAGCGGCTCAACGGAATGGAAGTTAGTCGGGAGATGGTGCAAAAAGCAGCTTGAGAAAGAGCCCTTGTTTTTACTACAAACTAGACTCTGTTAGCGTGTGTTGATCATTCCTCGCTGGCTGCCGACCTTTAACCCCTCTGCTCTCTGCCTTCCTCGCAGAGGTCCTGTGACACGTCCCAGTGTTGAAGTGCCCGTCGCCTTAGGCCACTGACCTTTTCCCGGCCCTGCCAACGCTCGCATGGGGAGCCCTTTGACGTGTGCCAATCAACAAACTTCCTATAAGCCCCTGACAGCAAACATGCTTCTCTCTGAAAAAGAAGCGGGCCACAGAAGATGTCAACCAAGCAACAGGACACAAGCAAAAGACAAAAACGGGATGAAAAGGTGTTGCTGCATGCAACACGGGTGCATCAGTGTTGGCATTTGTAAAGATCTTTTGTGGCACCGATTCCACGCACCTTAATACTCGACAGTATCATCCTCTGTACATTGCAGCGCAGCTTCCAACGAGCTGAAGTGTTTGTTTTATTTGTTCTTTAGTTATTTAACTGAAAGAGAAATATAAAAGACTGGGTACATTCTTGTGAATAATGTAAATTAACTGTGTGTGACGGACAAAGGAGGGATGGGTCTGTGGGTTAAAGTTGTGTGAAAGGGAGACGTTTTATGCCACTTTGCTCCGAGTAGACCTTCGAAGTGAAAACCCAGGTATGGCGCGTCCTGGTCTGTATAAAGCTACCCGTAACAGTTTTTTGTAAAGAGAAATCTGGAAAGAGATTTTGAAATGTAAGTTCACATGCAAACAGCTTCTTACTGTGTGCAAACATATTGTCTATCTCAGCTTTTGATTGATTGTATGCAGAACTGGATGTAATAATGAGCGTGCAACCTTGACGATTAAGAAAACCAGAAGTGATCTGAGGTCAAATCTCTATGAATGAGGGATTTACGCCACTATTTAACAGTTAAAGCTGTTTTTTTTTTGTTTTTTTTATTTCACATGTGCGAGCATGACTCAGTTTCCTCTCATTTGCATTGAGATGCCATGGACTCATCTGTGTTTGAACTGCTGGTGCGTGTATATGCTATAATTATTTTGATGTGCGTTACAAGGTCAGTGGGAGTATCTAAAGTCTTATTAAAGACGAGCTGTCCAGTCCGTGGTCCCTTTCTCTTTTTCTTGGGGGAAAACTGTGGATGTGGGGGATTATTTGTGTAAAAAATGATGCAGATGTTTCGAATTTAACGCGTAAGATTTTCAGGTTCATTGATCTAAAACAGGCAGAAAAATTGATCACCATTTGTTGTTAATTTGAATGTTTATGAACGTTTTGTGCTCGCTTTCGGCTTGTTTACTCCCGAGGCTCAACAATATTGTGACTTTAGAGGGGAAATGCCAATTTCCCACCAAAGGTTGTGAAAGACCGAGTGCACGCTAGCCACGGGAAAACAGATTTAGAGATAGCACCAGAGGGCCTTACAGTTGATATGTACAAGGCATGCAAGTTGGCTCAGCTGTCCATTTCAGTTTGGGTCTCCTTTTACAAAATCCCCACAGGGGGTACATGCCGCTCCATCTGCTGCCCCCCCCCGCCCTCCTCTTTCACTATATTCAGGTGGCCACTTGGAGGCTTGGCTCACCGTTTCCAGACTTCTAGGCAGCTGAAGTGTGTTGCAAAATAGAATTTATGTCCCCTTCTATCAAACATCAAGACGTGCCACACAGATCATCATCTAGAACTTGTGTGATTTAATGACTTATAGCCGTTCGTGAAATGCAACTGTAGTGCGGCCCAGTAGAACGCGGGACAGCAGTTTGTTAACTTCAACCTGCGATGATCGCAGATGGCCTTCGTACCTCCCGGGGGGGCGCGGGTGTGTAACATTTGATCAGCATGCAGTGGAAAGCTCTCAGCAATGCATCCAGACACGACAAAGTGTCATTTAGATCAAACAGAAACCCAAAGAAGAACATGCATGTAAGTGTAAGTGACTCGAAAAACATGATGAAACACAGTTTTCGTTCTAAATGTTATTCTTGCTAGGGACACAATAAATATCAAACTGATTTTGGGAAATCTATATTCAGTATTGGTGAAATCATAGAAATAAATAGACCCATGTTATGAATCCAGCTTGATTTCATTGACTTGACATTGCATTTACAAACTTTGATAACAATAGATGACTTTGGGGCACTTTGAAAGCTGGTTTTCGATCCACCAATAAAACACGAAGAAGCCAGGAACCAGCTGTGCTCATGACATCAAACCGGTGCACCTGATCACAGCCGGGTGTAGAGAACCAGACACGCTCAGAGAGGAGGGAAACGCAACAAATCTTATAGAGTCATGAATTATTAAATCATCCATCACCATCAAATGTGGGCAAACCTAAGCTTGCAGCTGCATTGGGGTTGTTCCAAAACCGATACCAGTATTGGAAATGCCTCCAATACTACTAAAAAAATCCTGGAATCAGTATCGGTGAACTCAGTCTATACAGCGATCCAATAACACACTTTTAAAAAAAAGACGTTTTTTAGAAACTCCTTCCCAGCAGCAATTAGCCGACATCCAGAGGGAAGACAAGAATATCAATGTAACCGTGATTGTGATCAAAAAAGGCACGTCACAGAAAAAGATAAGTACTTAGATTACAGATACAGCCAGTAACAAAATGGCACTACTAACAGGATTACAATCTAAAATCAAACAACTTGTTTTTTTCGTTTGAGTGAAAGCTGGATAGGGTTTACAGAAAAGTCATCTTATAAATATCTGGTTTCTCTAGTCTTTATTTGCATATGTTTGACATTAAGGTAATCCAAAAGCAAAGGAACACGATCGAGTTCACTTACTTTAATATTGTGACGCTTGGATTATGTTACTGGCTCCATTTTTTACCGGGTAATAAGTAACTGTATTAAAATACATTTTCAAAGTAACCCTCCAATCTCTGCCAATGCCCATGAACAGCAAGGCATCATCTGTAGGGGTCACAATCAGTATCTGGAAGGAAATAAATGCTGTCGGTGCGTCACTGCCCTGACAGCTCACACAGCTCACAGTTTGAATCTGCAACAGCCGGCTGGCTTCCCGAGCTTTCTTGAGAAAGATGTAAACACCTGCCGACAGCGAAGCAAACATGACCTCAGTGGTCCGACATGTTTCTGCTGCACTTGTCCACCTGAGTCTGCTCTTAAAAGCTGTATTCATCAACCCCACCAGAGGGTGCAGCACTGCAGCGTGGAGGTGATGGACGGCGTATTACATTTCTCTGGACTCATGCCGACTCATTAGTCTGATACAGCAGCTGACGTTGCTCATATGCGATCCTTAGATTTCCACATATTTTTATTTTCATTTCTTTAAAAACTCATGATCTCTGGGGAGGTTCTGGAAGCGCTCGATCTGCTCGTCGGTAATGTGTGATGTTTCTCAGTAGGGACTCGAGGATTAGTGGGCACTATTTTTAGGGGAGGTGTCAGCAAGGCAGTGCACAGTTACAGCCCGAGTAGTGCCAAGTCTCTGAATAAATTCACACGGAATGAGGAGTAAAAAAATTTTTTATAAATAAATAAAAACGAAGGGAGTAGAATTTGTGGACACAGAGGTTGATCCAAAAGCCATGAATGGTCAGTGAATAAAAAAGGGGCCTCCTTGCTCGTTCAGGTTAGTGAGTTGGAGAGTCCTGGAATAGCCTGGCTAAGATGGCGTGACTTTGATTGATGGGTACATTATCTCCCTCAGCCTGCAAGTGTGCTGAGGGGTGCCGCTGAGGCGTCACCATCCATGACTGTATTTTTATTCTCCTCCTCGCTCGTAATAAAAAAAAAAAAATCAAATAACAAGAACCAGCCACATCCCGTCGTGTGCGAGGACTTTACGGGCATGCTGTCAAACCTCTGTGTCAAAGCAGCTGGGCCTCTTTTGGACACGAGCTCACTGTTGTTTCAGACGTGAATCTCTGCGCTTGAGTACTGCGAGGAATCTTGTAAATGTTTTCAGAATGGCAAGTGTGCCCGCTCGGGCCTCCATTTTAAACGAGACGGCGAGGGGGCGGGGGAGGGGGTCAGCGCTGGGTCACACCACTCCAGATAAGACCACCAGTGCTGCGGTTATTCATACATCCCAACCATCAAAGCCAGTAGCCCAATCTTTGTTCAGTGTTTATGCTCACGCACCCCCCCCACATGCTGAACTGTCTTTATCTGCTCAGCAACAGGTTCTCTTCACACAGCTGCTCTCGGATGGCAGTGCATTAACGAAAGGCCACGGAGCGGCCGGCACTCACAAGGGAGCCTGTTTCTTGATCCCCCTCTCCTCGGAGCTGTCAGAGCAGGGCAACCTCTCAGCTATTCCGGAGAGAGAGGGGGCACGATTTAAGAGCCCCCCCCCTCGCAACAACCCCCTTGCAGGGCCTCGATAACCACGGAGCTGCCCTCAGAGGCTGCACAAAGAAAACCAAGGGCCCTCACATCCTATCAGGGGTGTCTGATGCGGAGAGGCAGCAGCTGAGTCTAAATAGACAGCTGCTGAATCATTGTCACAACCTGTCTGATATGGACGCTCTCCGATGAGGTCCTCTCCGAGTGTGAGATGTCCCACCAAACCTCAAGTATTCAAGGAGTCTGACCTCAGTGGTGCTGTCTGCATTTCACGTTATTGTGAGCTGAGGGCATGCAGTAATTCCTTCAGCTACATGCGAATAAAAAGAAAGTGGGAACAGATTTATTGGACATGTAGGCATCCGCTTTATGGGTGCATCTGCTTGGCAGTTGATTGGCATTGAGATTCCTTTGTTAACGGCGATAGCAACGGGCCAGGATTACTGTGTTGCTGACATCAATGTTTGATGTGCATCAGTACAAATACTTTATGATCGCATTAACTAAAAAAGAATGATGTCCTGCAACACTGCTAATTACACCTTGTTACCAAACTCTTAAATCACCTCGTGTTATGGATGGAATAAATAGAAAGCAACGCAATCTCTGTAAAGAGATTACGAGGTCCAAGAAGTTTTCCTACAGATCAGGTGCCAAAACATGACGATACAACGCCAAGCTAGCAGCTCTATGAGGCGGAACTGGAGCGCAGGGGTACTTTATGGCAAATTCCTGACATCCATGTGCTAACAACTCTCAACGATCATGCTACCATGCTTGTGTTTGGCTGGTATCACATATACCATGTTCAACATCTTAGTTTGCAGTGTTAGCATGCTAACATTTGATAATTAGCATTAAACACTAGAAATGGGAGTCAAGAACTGGTTCCGAATCCTTCTATGTATGCCAGTAATGATGTGAAACTCATGTGTCTATGCTGCTAGAGAGTGCAAAAAAAGAAAAGAAAATGCAAACATCAATGTGCTAATAAGATTTCAGTGATAATGCTACCATGCTAGTGTTGGGCTGTTATCACGTTTACCATGTTCAAAATCTTAGTTTGCTGCGTTGGCATGCCAACATCTCGATAATTGGTGCAAAACACACACGATGGAAATCAAGAACCGGTTCCAAATTGTCCAGTCCATTGGAAAATGTGTCACCATGCTTTTAATATCCTTTATCGATGCCGGCAAAGACATCAAACTCATGCATCTACATTGCTTAAAACTTGAAACCAGGAGTCACAGCAGGAAAAAAAAAAAGTCATGGCGGGGAAGAGCAGTAAAAAAAAACAAAAAAAACCCCCCACCAACATCCATATGCCAACAAGTTCTCAATTTTAATGCTACCAAACTAGTTTTTGTCAATTAAACATGTTCACCAAATTATTTCTTGTGTTAGGTTTTTTGGGGGGGTTGGGTTAGGGTTAGGGTTAGCAAACCAAGATGGCGCCACATGAGTGAAGAGAGATTTGAAAAACTTATCAGCAAAGCCAGCTCCATTCTGGGATGCCCTCCTGAACCAGTGCAGGATGATGGATAGGCTGTCATCACTGCTTGGTGAGGGAGTCCCAACCCCCTGCAGGACACCATCACAGCACTGGGCACCTCCTTCAGTGACAGACTGATAAGGGGAGGTATCACAGGTCCTTCCTTCCAGCTGCTGTCAGACTTTACAACCAGCTCTGCTACCAGTAGACCTCAGTGTGCACTGTGCAATAAAAACTCTATACATGACCCATTTCTCATTTTGGTTTGCACTTATTGGGCAATTTTCCACTGCCCACACTGTTTATGATTGCACATATTATGTATATATGAGTCTGTTTCCATTTCTTACCTTTTTATTAAATTGTTTATTTTTCACTATTATCATTGTTTATTGTAATATTACTGTCCTTTGGCTGCTGTTACGCACAAACTTCCCTGTCTGCGGGACTAATAAAGGAATTCTGATTCTGAATTCTGAGTCTGATGCTAAAGTGTGATGATTAGCACTTAACACTCGGGATGGGAATCGAGACCTGGTGGCAACATTTTCCAGCGCATCAGAAATCGGTTGCCAGTAACAACATCAAACTCACGCGAAGTCATGAGAGAGGAAGACACGATACAAAATGCAAACATTAACGTGCTAATGAGCTCTCAGTGATAATGCCATCACGCTAGTGTTCAACTGGTATCATGTTAACCATGTCCAAAATCTTAGTTTAGGGTTTTAGCATGCTAACATTTGATCATTTGTAGGAAATTCTACGGTTGAGAATCAAAATCCGATTCCAGTCCAATGGAATCTAGTTTTTCATTTCCTTTTATTGATGTTGCTGACGACGCCAAACTCAAGTTCCAACGTTTCTGAACATTTAAACTAGG
>CAEMYA010000130.1:2093697-2118798 GCA_903131615.1 Diplodus sargus
GTGTGTGTGTGTGTGTGTGTGTGTGTGTGTGTGTGTGTGTGTGTTTGTGTGTGTGTGACACATGAGAGCAGCCGTCTGCGACCCTGGAGCGCAAAGAGAGCAGAGGAAAAAGGGGGGCTGAAACTACCGTCCACACAGCAACAGTGGCCCTGAGTTGTCAGCGCTGTCAGAGCGAAAGCATTCAGGTGGCTGGAAGGAAAGTTTAAAAAAACAAAAAAACAATGCGACACATTTCTGTTTCACACCAGGCTCAGACAAAGATCGACACTGCGCGCACACAAGTGTGATGAGTGTGAAAAAGAGACTGAAATTCTAAAGAAATTTACATAAACTGCCATAAAACAGCAGGTGGGCAGTGACTGATGTTGAGGGGAAAAATAAACCAACACCTGCATTTGACTTTTGAATGGAAACAAACTCTTTAATGACCCAATATAATCAAATTCTTAATGCAAATTTTTTCTGATGACCTTCTGCAGAAGCACTGGGTGTGTTTAAAGGTGGGAGTGAGCTGCACAGTGGTGGTTTTTCCCACTAAAGGTAAGGTTAAATTATCAAAATATATTATTGACTGTGGGAAAAAAAGCTGCTTTCCGGAAACACACAAGTGCTATCTTCATATTGTTTCATATTATCAGGTTCTAAACATTTCTCCCCCAAATGTATAAATGATGATTTATCAATTAGTTGATGATTTTAAGGTACACAATATCAAAGTACATACAGTACAGTTCTGAAAAAAACTAAATAAAATAGGCTCTGCTTCCTACGGGTTTCTAACTAAATTCTAGAACTAGATTCTGGTCAACTTTTACAGAGGAGCAATAGAAAGCATCCTGACATGAAACATCACAAACTGTCATGGTTTCATACACGGCCCAGGGCAGGAAGGATCTACAGCGGGTGATTGGTATCCATCTACGGAGCATCAGTGATGTCGGAGAAGTGAGGTGTCTGCACGAAACTGAGGGGATACTGAAAGACCACCCCGACCCAGCCACAGTCTGTTCACCCTGCTGCCATCTGGTGAAAGAATGTTTTCAAAAGCAAAAAAACAAACCTTGTAACCCTGTAACACCTCTTAAGTTAAAGCAGCTACAAGGAACTTTTATTTTATGTTGATTAGAGTGACCCCTGTGGCCAAATGTGGTATGAGCGTAACAGCTCCCGTCTAATGATCTTGATCCGGTTGGACGCAATGCATTTGTAAAACTTCCTAACTTTTTAAAGCAGCTACATAGCTTTGAGGAAATGTAAACTAAAGTTATTAAGCCTCGAGACAGCTGAATTCATCCTCAGCAAAATTAATATTCAATAGTATTGATTAATAATGAATTCAAAATCCAATCTAGTGACAGGCAACAGGAATAACTATATTGAAATAGTCAGTCTTGGTCTGGTTTGCTTATGTAGGTCATATTGAAGCATCAGAGTGAGACTGTTTCGTAACCAGTTAAAAGGTCCTTATATGTCTAAATCGAATCAATATTAATCTTTTGCTTGAGGGGTTAAGTGTCACTGAGATTGACTTCATGAACTCAACTGGGGGAGAAGATTTACGACCTCGGGCCTAGGAAGGAGGTTATTGATATTTTCCTTCATCCGTCAAACTAAGCCCTCTGCAAAACACAGGAAACTGTAACCAGCTGTGTTTCTGTGGGTCTAATAAAAAATAAATTTCTGTACCTGTGTGTATAATTCAACTGCAGCAATTGAATGCTAACATGATCCACTGTGATCCAGTTAATGTGCACACGTTCATGACAATCACTAAATCCTCTAATTCTTCTGATCCAATGCATTCTGCTGCTCGCAAGACATTGAGACCGACTTGGCATCTGCCTTTCTTTTCCACTGATTTGTGTAGAAACCGATCATTGTCCTGATTTACTCTGTTCCCACTGGGGACATGAGGCACAGCTGGTTCTCACTCTCAGAAGTGGAAAGTCCCCCTTTGTGCATCATCATGTGCATCCCTTTAACAGTTTCTTGCTCTTTTCGTCTTCACATGTGAGAGGAAGCCGATTTGGTCGCAGTGTCAGCTGTCTGGCTTTTTGGTCTGGTGCCGCTGGGTGTGACGTGGCTCGGCCGTTTTCTGCAAATGTGTCACTGTGCAGATAGCAGAAGATGAATGATGGCTTCTGACGGTGCCTGCCAAAGACCCACGTGGTCTCTTAAAGAAGTCAAAGGCTGCTCTCGGAGGGACAGAAAATTGGGAAATGGTTTGTTAAACTGTGATGTTTACATCTGTTTACATCTTGGATGTAAACCCATTATGATGATTTCAGATAGAAAACAGATGCAATATGCATCCTCCGTGCCCTGTGTGCCTCCTCTCTGCAAGTCCTATCAGAGGGTGTCTTTGGGTTTAGGAAGGAAAAAAAAGGGAGGAAATCCCGATAAGACGCTCAGTTTGAAGCCTCATCTGAAACATCTTTGAAATTGGAAACAGCAGTAATATCAAAACTCTGCCTGCTCAAACATATTGTGAACATATTTCACAGATGGACACAATATATAAAGTTACCACAGCCACATGGTGACGATCAGAGTAACATGTCAGAAACATATACAGTAGGCTGTAATGTTGTCTCCCATGTATTTTTATACCAGCTGCATGTACTCTTCACATATCATAAGGATATACGGCCACGCTAGCAGTTTGGTAAGGCTGTATTTAGGCACAGCGGTGCTTTGAGCTAAATGTTAGTGTCAGCATGCTAACAGGTATAGTGTTTACCTTCATCACCAATGTTAAAAAAAAGTTAGGTAATTTATGTAAGTTACAGAACTAATACCACACTGGGTATACACTTTGTTACAAGTCCTGCATGAAAATGTTTAGTGAAAGTATGCAGGTATGATCAAGAAATTGTCAAAGATTTGGTTGAGATGGAGCTCATTTTAAAGTTGTGTGTGTTGGACTGTATCAAATGATTATTTTCATTATGGATTCATAGTAAATAAAAATTCAAAAACTAGTGAGAGGTGTCATCACGATTACCTTAACTGACACCTTCACATTTTCTTTTTCTGACCAACAGTCCAAACCTCAACATTTAAGTACATTCAAATTATTCAAATTGCCCATTCAAAACATTCTGGTAATGTGGGAGGATTACAGATTCAGTCTTAAGCCTGAAACACACTGGGCCATCTGAAGCGTTTGGGGAGACTCGGACGAGTTCGGGAACAAATCTGTTTGGTGTGTTCAGCTGCGTTGGAAGCTGGGACTGCGTGGACAGGCAGCGTCTGCTCCGATCAACTTGTGAAGTCTGAGAATGGCCGTCTGAGCCATTGGATACTCTAATTGGTTGTGTGCTAGCTGTATGACCATTTTGAATGGCAGTGTGCTAGCGAAGTAGCACGGTGTGTGGGAGGAGCAGAATTGTGCCACTGAACTCTATGGTGTGCGCTTTGTTTTTCTATACACTCTGTTCGTCATTTCCTGTTTTCCTGGAAAACACTGTAATTGGCAGCCGTGGAGGAAGTATGTTTCAATGCAACTTTTCTGCCGAACGGGTCAGATGAGAGGCAACGTAGGGGTCGGATGAAGGCAGTTGGCTGTTGGTTTGAGTCTGGGCGGTGTGTGGGGGCCTTTAAGCCTCCTGAACTGCTCACAGGCTCATTGGTGCCGCCTCGATAATATCAAAACATGTTTGAATACGTCCATACTTTCCGAATTGGACCACAACAACCAATGAGAGAGCCAACCTGGAGCAGTTAATGGTTCTGCTAAGCAACTGTTAAAATAATAGGCCGTGAGGCTAAAGTAAGCTAGCATATTGATGTTGACAGAAACTTAAAATCACACCTCCTGGTCTCACTTAAGAATAGAAAACCTGTATTGACCGCGCATCTCCACTTGTTCCATCCCGACTTGTTTAAACTTCTGCTTTTGTTTTTTTTCAATCACTGCAAGTTATTGCATGACGTTAATCTCGATTCTGTTTACGTCTGCTTCCCCCGTGAGATCACATGAGAAGGACCATTTGTGGGTCCAGCTTAATATTGAGCGTACGGCATGTCCACATTAACACTGCAGTTTCCTGGGTACTCAACAACCCTGGCAAGTGTGAGGTCAATCTGATGAATGGTTCTCTAGATGTGTGAATAACATCTATACAGACAAAGACAACTTGTTTTATAGCTAACTACAGGAAAAGAAGCAAATCCTCACATTTGTGAAGTTTGAACCAAATGTTGTGCAAAAAAAAATCAGAATTTATAAAGTCAATGACTGTACATAGCAATATTTGCCACTGAGAGGTAGAGAATAACTAACTAACTTGATTATAAAACACAAGAGAGCAAGTCAGGATGTCAACGAGATTCATCGCCTGGCAACCATGTACAAAATCTCCTGGCAATCTACCAACTGACCGGCCAACTTTGCCATCCCTGCAGCAATGCTGCCAGCAAAGCTAAAGAAATGCCTCATATAGCCAGCCAGAGCAGTGCAGACAAAGCTCCTTTCTCAATGAAAGCTGAGGTAACTTTTGTCCTCCATCCTCTTAAACCAGCACTAATTAAAAATAAACAGCCAGCAGCTGTCTGCAGGACACCGACCAGGCTCACTGTTCTTGAGGCAGCGAGATCAGTTTCCAAACAGAATGCCTGCACCCTCACTTTGTATTTGAAAGTCAGCTCGCAGAGGCCTATATTTTCATAGAAACATCCTGAGTAACCCCACAGCAGGGCTCTGACCTGGACTCATCTATCTGCTCTCTGCCTCTGTCAGCCCCCCCATGTCCCGTGCTCTCAGATTCTCATTTTGGACGTGTTTGTTCATCAAAGTGGCAGCTGACCTAAAGTCTACAGAAGTCAACCCCTCCTTTTCCACCACATAAAAGCAATCAGGCTTCATTTTGCATAGTTAAGTAGTGTCAGGTTGGATATTACCTTATAGCTCCAAGAGGCTCCAGACTGCTCATGTTCAGAATCCTGCAGAAGTTTTTTGTCCTCCCACTGATATTGCCAAACAAGGAAATAGTTGCCTATGGTTGGCATCAATAAAAGCACTGAGGTTGGCATGGAGGAGAGTAAGCTGGTCCTGGTTAGTCCAATTGCTTTGGACTTGATTTAATTCATGACCTTGCATAACTCAGAAAACAAATGGTGCAGCCAAGACAGGCTGCAGCGAGCCAGAAGACTGGTGCTCGTAGACGTTGCCACACATACATACACTATATTTTACACATCCATTTTGCATTAAGCATTGGGTTTTACTTTGTTGAGCAGAACTGAAGCAAAGAATGTGGCCTGCAAAAGGTTTTGTCAACATTTTTTGTGTTGATGGTGCACATTGCAGTGAGTACTAGAGCGTGTTCCCATGTGCATCAGGAATCCCCCTAAAAAAAACCACCACCAACTGGCATTTGGTACAAAAAGAAGCTGATTATAGGTTATGAAATTAGCATTGTTTTTTGCATTTTTGGTGCAAAGAGGAGTGACAAAAATGTGCAAATATGAAGAATATGTATTTTGAGCTGAGTCAGCTGTTACTGACACACTCGTCTGTCATCATGCATCAGTGTCAGCAGGACTTCAAAATGACGCACGCATTTTATTCGGCAGCCAGTTGCTTTCCTTAGGAAGCAGTCCAAATAACTTTATTGATGTTTATTTACTACGCGTTCAAAATGGACGCTGGAATTATCGTGCCCATTTGCACAAAAGAGAATTGTCCTCTGTATTTTCCCTTTCCAATGAAAAGCCATGGAAAGAGGAACATAAGGACCAAAAGTCCTCTACATGTGTTCTTCATCTGGTGTGAAATAAGCACTAAATCAACTTTCTGCACAATAGACAATCTTAGAAGGCTGTGGGAGCTGTGGGAGGATGAAAAAACTTGATGAGAACAGATTGATGGGAATTGACATCTGGAGGTCCAGTGCCAGGGTACTTCCTTATTGTTCTGTAGCGATTCCCTTGCTGAGCCAAGCATCTTTGCACAGAATGATCATAAAAAGACATTCTCCCAGAGACTGGTCATGCATACAGCCTTTATGGACACAGAGACGATGTCCAACTTGTGCAACATCTTGGGTTTTATTGGGACGGAGGGAGATTACGTTCAAGTTTCATAACTGGAGGAAGACCAGAATCCTGTTGATCAGCATCTTTCATCGACTGACTGATAGTATAGCTGAGATGAACAGGGCCGATGGTCAGTGCATTCTTTGACGGCAAACACTCTTAAAAAATATAATAAAAAACAAAGATTTCATGATTTTTTGCTTTTGAAATATTGCACGACTTGAGGATTTCAGCAATAGTTGCACTTAGGTGTTGCTCTGAGTCGCAGGTTGAAAGAATATTTAATAGGTGCAGGGGTGAGACAATTTAAGGAGGTAAAGTGTGTGCCCTTCCAGTGAACCTGATACAGTATGATTTCATCATTTAAAGCTTGAGGTTGTTTATGAGAGGAACAATTTCAGAGTGCCACTAGAGTTAACTAAGGTGCAGAATGTCGCCATTGCTATTCCTGAGAGCCCTTCTGAGCCCCTCAGCCTTGGATGTAATGCTGACAGACAGCTCGCTCGCCCTCTTTCTGCCCACCAACAGTTGCTCTTCTCAGCTGCATGCCCTTGTTGTGCAAAATTAAAGTGCGTTTGTGAGCTCGAAGATGTTCCGTGTGTCAAAATGAGTGATGGAACATCTGTG
Source organism: Diplodus sargus (assembly GCA_903131615.1). Taxonomy (NCBI): domain Eukaryota; kingdom Metazoa; phylum Chordata; class Actinopteri; order Spariformes; family Sparidae; genus Diplodus; species Diplodus sargus. The sequence continues at coordinate 2,100,364 of CAEMYA010000130.1, forward strand.
AAAGTGTGGCTGCTCTTTGCATTATGTGTGAAAGCCCCATGTATGTAAAGACTGTGCACATGTCTGCAGCACAGATCAGACAGCGAAGGGGAAAAGGGGGAAATACCGCTTAACTGAAAACTTGGAGCGGAACCAAGAGCCACAAGAGTAGCTCTGGATCCAGCATCTCTGAGCCCTGTAGAGCCGTCTAGCAGGACAGAACAGGAGGAGAACAGTGGTTCTATTCAAACCCAACCATTTTTCCCTGGCACCACTTTGAATGGGTATAAAATGAGATCACTCTTTTTTTGCCATCACAGAAGAGAAAAAAATGAAATAAAAGACAGAAGAAAGCATTTTTCCAACTTTCAAATGGCAGCAGAGTTATGTCTGTGTTTTAGTCAGATACAACAAAGTTTCACCCTAAAGCTATTGGTGTAAGACAAGAAAATCAAAAATGTGTTTGTATTGAAGCTGGTGGGGCCTCATATTTTTTCCCTCATAGGGTTGTTTCTTTTCGGAAGTGGAGGGGACTGGAAATGTTTCCCTCACCGGAGTAAGAGCGGAAGAATAAACTCACAGTATTCGAACCTCTTTACTCTGCCTCGCTTCTGTCACACCTGTTTTTTACATTTCTTTCCAACTAGAAGACTGTCACTTCAAATGTTTGTCTCTTTGAGAAAAAGCAGCTCAGCAGAACTCATACATGCGCTTCAGAGACAAATAAACATCTTAGGAAGCTAAACGAGCACATTTTCCAGATTAAACTGACCCTATGAGAGAAAACATGTGGGCTGGCTCATCGCAGCCTTCACATACTCAGTCATCTCAGTCACAAGCTGGTTTGCCTTCCAGGTGTTCGAGCTAATTGTGATGCATTTGAAAAAGCATGAATCAGATGTTAATTAGGCTATTTTCCTCGTGCCGAAATCTAATATGGCCCAGAAATGCATGCAAAAATAACAAATAGATCAGTGGATTGATGATAAACCACATACAACATCTAATTTATGCATATAAACACATTTCAAGTGCATTCTGTACATTCAGTCAAATACTTGGGGCCCATTATGGCTCATGATGTTAAGTGAATACAACCTAAATAAAGTTCTTGGTTCAAGCATTCAGTGTCTCTATTTCAGCACCATTTCAACAGTTACGCATTTTCATCAACAGGTGGCATAAAAAAACAATGCTCATGGTATTAGTATCAGCGTTAGCATCATAAGACCCACTGTTTCATAACATCAACTCTTCGTCCATGTCTAGTAGAAGTCCGTCTGCAGCACCAAAATGATTCACTGAAAATGACTCTCAACTGTGCAAAACTGGCTCATATGTTTTCCAGTTCAACTGTGATAAAACAGACAATTGCCTTTCGGGGATAGGGAGAAGGATATGTGTCATTCCACCACCATCTCTGCCATCATGGACTTTCAATTCAAGGTGCTTGTCTCCACTCTTAAAATGTCTCTGGTTTTACTCTGCTCACACAGTCATTCGAATAATCATGGAGAAATGAATGAGTGACTTTGAAGCGAAAGAAGACCCCAAGAACTTTGAAAATGTCTTGAGAAATGGGCTTACCACATTCAGATAAATATAACAAAATGTCATCAGCATAACGATAGATGTATTGTAAAGATCTCTCTTCAGGGAAAGGGGAAGAAAAAATCTGACATACATAAAAAAATTATATTTTATCTGATGCCAAACAGCACTAAATTAAAACAGCGCAATGAGCCAAACCTGTCTCAACAAGCCACAATCTGATTGAATAAGCGATTAAATTTAAAAAAAACTGAAATGCAATGCATTATTTTGTTGTTGTTTTGTGTTTATATGTATTGTTCGCCAACACATTGTAGTATTTTTGGGACTTTCAAGGCTGTGGGAAACTCCTGGTCCCTCGATAATCAGAACAATATGCAGCAAAGGCTCAAACAGTGCTGGAGTAATATCGAAACTAAGAGTGCATTCAGCAAAAACTAAAGCAGATGTTGCTCATGGAAAGTCATCTGTATGCCCTCTTTTGTTTAAGAAAAAAAACACACACAATTGTCTTTTACCAAATTTTGGGAAAATTCAGAGTAAACATGGGGAACAAAATGAGCCTTCTTTTGGATAACATCAACGTTGGCTGTTGCGAGACAATAGGAAAATGGAAACGCTTGGAGGACAAATTTCTAAAACACAAAGTTAAGAATGGTTTGCTGGAATTTGTTTGGGATTTCCTCTTGGAATTGCATTGAAAAAGAAAATTATGGTATGACTCCAGCGTTTCAGTTATCAGGTAACTACTTTTTATTCCTTGTAAAATATGTTATATAACATATTCAAATCACTAAAATAGTGCATCAGTGAGATATTTTGTAATTACTCAGAACTTTAATTCAATCAATTAAATACATTTTTGTTGACAATAACAGTGGTATGATTTTGTTGCCTATAGTTCAATCAGATTCTTTAAGCAGTGTGTCTCTCTCCTTCAAATGGCGCCTAACTTCTTCTTTATATCTTTCCCTCTGGGATTCTCCACCAAGGTCAGACTTATTTTTCAACATAATGGTTGAACAAAGTCTGTTTGAACAATCCTGAAATTTGGCAGAGATGTTAAATTAGCCGTAACCCCTCTGGCCAACTTGTATGGAAAAAACTGACCTTTTGCATCCACACAATTATATTCAGCCCATTTTCCGCAAGGACTCTGAAATGTAAAACAATTACAATTACATCTAAACCTCCTCCTTTTACTCCTCTTTCAGTTGCAAACAACTGACGATTGTGTATACAGCCACTATAGACATCTATGTCATTTCTAGTTATGTTTCAAGGGGATGTTTTCTTTTCCCAACAGAGCGAATTTCCAGATGCTGAAATTAAATACGTTGATGAATCAAGCCAACCAAGCAAACAAATAAATAAGTAACATTTGATCAACCAAATTTGCACTAAAATGTATTGAGATTTAGGAGGTATACTAATCAACTTGACTGCCCACCAATCATCTAGTGTTCCATCATTAGCTGCCAAATTAAGTGTTGATTAGTCTCAAAACGATTTACTCCAGCCCAGGAAGGTATTGTATTGCAATTACACTGCGTCAGACGCAACTTGATCCGTTTTTTGTGCCATATCTATTTAGTCTCGGTAAGAAAGGCTGTGTGTCTCTGGGAAACAATAATTTTTAGTTAAGTAACACATTGTGAGAAAGAATCAAACCCAGATGGGACTCTGGCACATCACAGTGGATGGGAGCCACTCCAGGAAAAGAGCTGATCACCAAACTGGATATCTGGGTCGTTGTGTATCTCCCAGATGCCCTGCCTGCTCTCAATTAAAAAGAGCTTCCACAATAATTGTTTGTTAGGTTAAAGGACTCGTCTGATTGTCACGGACATGTAAACATGTAGAGAGGGGAAACAAACCGAGCTCCTGTTGCTCTACTAATGTCCATCTACTCTACTTTGTACTTTTTTGTTTTCACCAAAGTCCCTGCCGTGTTAGGTATTTTAAGAGCAGCTTTTGACCTTTTGGATAATGGTTCCATTTCACAGCGTCAGAAGAATTTTGGCAAAAGAGACAACTTCAAAGCACACGTTCATCTTTAAAAAGTAGATGTCTGAAAATGTCTTTTCATCTGCCAGGCTCTGTTAATATATTGGCATGTGTCTGAAAATTGGTTTAATTTAGGACCCCCTCCTGTGAACAATACAACATAATTGATTTAATGTGTTTCCTCAAGAGAAAAGTGATAAGGCAAATTATTAAGTGGTGACTGAGGCTGAGAAAGCATAGATCCTTTTCCCACATATTTATTAAATGGACTTAAAGCACATCATTGCTTTGGTGCCTATGTCCAAGTGAAGGTAATCAATGTCTTATAAGGACCAAAAGCTATGGGGGAATTTTGGTGTTTCTTAGACTGGCCCTTATGTTTACATATTTTGGTTTGTGACATAATGGGTTGAAAAAGTTTAGAAACTGGTCCAGTAGATCGCCTCAGCTGGCAGTGGTGACACAGGCTACAAAGGGATCCTTGAGGGCATATTTGATCGTCAAAGTAGACCTTCCTAAATTACTTGTTTTTGCCATTGACAGGCTGAGAGTGTTATTGTAAAGCCCAATACCAATATACCCCTTGCCCCTACCACTTAACCCTGCCAGAGTACAGTGTCCAGATTCTCATTGGGATAGAGGGGTAGGGTGAAGTGTTGGGGCTATATGGCTTCCCAAAGGAGACACTATTCAGAGGCACACTTGAATCTGAGGGTTATGAGAACTCGCAACCAGTTTGGTGATGTCTCAGTAGCTAACCAGCTAGCTCGATAACGTTAAATTGTTATTTCTGATTTGTGCATGACAGTCACACATTTTGACACATTTCAATGTTGCATCCACCCCTTTTATGGCATCTAACGGCTGAAACTTAGCTTCAGTACAGCAGTGAAGTTACCGCACTTGGTACCACTCCTGTAATATCAGTGCAGACTGGCAGGCTAAGGGCATGGGTTGCTAATCTTGGCCTTTAAAGCATTGCTAATGTTAGGGGATGGGGTCGAAGCAGCGTTCTTTTTAATTTGATGACTTGATTGATAGCATGAAGTTGTGAACAAATTGCGAATATCCATTCTTTTCTATCTCCATCAGATAACTGGCAGATGGTATTGTTATAATGCCGGGTTGCCACAGTAAACACAAGAGGATGACGGGTAGGGGTAAAAATCCTTTTTGTTTAACCAGAAACAGCCACTATGTCGCTCTCGCCAAAGCCACCAGACTCCATTTGCAGAGTCAGTAATTTTATTATTGCAAAACACACTTCATTCAAACTTGACAGATACAAACTGAAACCAACCAAAACCATCTTGGTTCATCTTTCCACTGTTCCAGCAATCATCAACTTTGGTTTGGGATCCTTTCTATAATGTTGTCAGACACTTTAAATGACTATCAGACCATAGTCAGTGGCATAAAACAAGCACTTTAAGTGGACTTTCTTTGATGCCTGTAATTGCCCTCTGGGATGAAGTTGCAGCTGGTGCTGTGCTGCCAGCTGAGGCGATCTACTGGTCCACTTTCAAAACTTTTTGCTATTTACACACCTAGACTTCAAGATAGTAAAATTCCTCTCTAATAAAGAAGATGGGTAAGGTAGGCATGAATGGCCTGAAACTAGCACACACAGATGTTTTCATAATTTTGGGGAACAATAAACACTTTTTATATTTAAAAAAAAAGAAAGGAAATCAATTACATCCTTACACTGCAAAAGCATACAAAAGGACGCCTTAGCCTTGCTGCATTTGGATGTAGCCTAGATGGTGTGATTGTGTGTGCGTGTTTGTGTGACAGTGTTACACATTTACAGATATGATGATTTCCCCACAGTCTTCACTCATTAACTGTGCTGCTCTCCTCTGGGGTTAAACACACTGAAAAACAATTACAGATCTGGTCGTCTTATTTTAGCAACACGTCTGATACTTAGAAAACTCCCCTCAGCTGATGCTTTTATCTACGCCTTAATCTTTTGCATCTCGGAATTTTGTTTCCATTTCAAAAGCCCTGTTTGTTAAAATGATGTACAACACGACCAGACTTACCACAGCATTTTTTTATTTTTTTTACATCTTTGAAGCCCCAACTGACTGCTCCTTGGAGAGCATGTGGGGTACTTGACTCATCATTATCTTAAATCACGGAGCTGATTTTTGGTCACATGCCCAGTCAACCATTTACCAGACCTTCCACCAAAACACTCAGCCATGTGTAATCAATTAAAACCACTGCTTTCCATCTGTCTTAACAGACCACAGCTAGTGCCTTGTTAGGGATTTTTTTGATCAGCAGCCAATAAAAAAGGTCACATGAGGTATAGAGGAGTTTAAAGAAAGAAATCCTCTTACTACAAAGTCAAATATCAACTTAAATATCAGCCAACTGACAAAAAAACATATAACCAACAGTTTTGAATTCAAATAAAAGAACAATTAGAGTACATCTTCCAAAGACATTATTCAAACCAGTCTCCCTGCTGACTAAATGGATTCTTTGTAGATCATTTGTTTTGTTTACTTGTGTCAGTCTCCATCTACAGTTAGTTGCTATGTTGTCAGTCATGGAGGCACTTGACTTTTGTAACAAGCATTTTTTTTATTCTACAAAACCCCAGTGTTACAGTTCACTCAAACTGTAGTTATTATTATAGATGACTCACTGATAGTTGCGCAACTCTTCCAGCACACCAGAGAATCACTATCAAATCACTGAGGAGTATTTGTGCAATATTCTGTGGCTTTAAAGGGACAGAGATAGAGCACTGTCAGTTCTAGTCTCGCATAGCCAGACCGACCCACTGCTCCGCAAAAAAGAAAGGTAACAGCTGTTTAAGGATTGTATCGTCTGCAACCAGTCAGGGTAACTTGCCATACACTGTGAGTGTTTCTACTGGGCTCCAGACTAACTGGTGTCAAGGGTGCAAATAATTTTGGTTCAACCGCTGGGAGCCATTCTAATTTTTATTTCTTAACAGATAATGTAAATGATTGTAAACAGGAATAGAGGTGCAATACATGTCTTTCTTTGCTTAAATCATAGTACATGTAGAAACAAATCGCAATGACCTCTGTCTGTGCAGATTCAAAAAAAATGCTGCGAAAGTACCCTCTTGGACGCTCTATGGTAGATAAAACATGATAAAGTAACCTTTAGAGTGTACTTTCAGCATTGGTGCCCTTCTAATTTTTCTCAGACATCCTGAGTCCGCCACTGGTTTAGTTGCACTTGACAGATCTTTGGGCACATGTGCGTCTGAAAGGGTTGTTGTTGTTTCCCTCAGAGATGGGGATTTTGAAAATGCAGATAAACAAAAGGGAGAAGAAATAGTTTTCCCAATAGCGGGCTCAAACACACAGTCCACATCCAGTGAGTCAGACCACGTCAGCTGAAACAGTTTCTGTGGTTTGCAGTTGAAAGTTGTGCTCTGACATATCCTTTGGAAATCACTCAGCATAATAGAAGCAGAGTCGTGGGTTTCTGGCACAACTTCTACTTCCAAGGTGCATGGAGAAGGAACAAAGTCTGAAGGGGTCAAACAGCTCCCAGAACACCTGTAGTATGTCTAACAACTTGGTCTAATAATAAAGCTATTCATACTACAAGGATTGTTGGAGCTTTCTGACCTACTCAAATCACTCAGCATCTCAAAGGGGACTCAGAGTTTGAGAAATGGGCTCATGACCAGCAGGTCACCGGCTTTAATATTGAAACTGGCTGCAAACGTGTGAGCAATATGTGAATAAGTAAAATTTTCCGCTTCTTCAGCGGCTACTGTTGACACGCCATTAGGAAAGGAGCTTTACTGTCCCAGTAGAGCTGCTCAGCAGGAAAAGACTGGGTCTGTTGGACAGTCCTTGAATATGACTCTGTGTTATTGTATATTTAAAGGACGGCATGACTTGAAAGAAGCATGTGGGCAGAGCAAACTTGTCCTGACATGTTACAGATACATGTAAAATCAATTAAACTTCTCTCTTACAAGAACAGATTTCAGTTGACTTTGTGGCACAGACATAATATACATTACGTGAGGTACAGGCTAATCTGGCACATTCCTTCCTGTTCCTCCACTTTAGTTTGGCTGGGAAATGAGGTCTACACTTCTGAAACAAAAGTCACTTTTATCTTCAGGTGACAGTCTGTCCTCACTGAGTAGCCACATGCAACACTCACACAGCCAAAGTAAATGGAACAGCAAAACCAAAGACTATTAATAGGAGTGGAAAAAGTCTAAATGAGTTAAAGCTGAAATGCAGGATGCAGAGAGGGTAATCTTCTAGAAAGCCTCCGATTTATGATTTTCTGAAAGAGTAAGGGTAAAATTGAATGTCTAAAGAAAGCCAGAAGGAGTTTAAGATTATTACAATATGGGTTTGCACCACAAAGAGACAAGCTGACAGTCTGAATATGTGCATCTTGGAGCAACTTGGGCCTCAGTGTCTTATCCAAGGACACTTGTGGACCAAAATGTGGACAGCAGGAAGTCAAACCGCCAAACCAATGGACGACCCGCTCTGCCTCTCCCACAATTGCCACATATGCATCCTTCTGCATGTGCAAAAAGTCCTCATAAAACCAATGCAGAAGAGCATCCAGAAGAATATTTGACCTTAGCCTGCTTGGATAAAGCAAGTCTACAGTCATCAAATCCTTGGCCCTTGGCAGGACCTTGGCAAACCATCAGTAATTCAAATGTGCAATTGTTTAAGTAACGCCTTGACACAGGTTGTAGGTCATATGCGCACCAATGCACCTTCTGCCCCATCACTAGGATAAAATGTTGGGTGGTTGGGACGTCTCCTACCGTGTATGTGCCAACAGAGCCGGCTAATTTTGACCAAACCTCGGGTATCCTCAGCCATGTCTGTGGCGACCAAAATTCATATTTTAAGCCAAAACACGAGCTTCTCCTCACCCTAAACAAGTCGTTTTTGTGCCTTAACTGAACAAAAGCATAAGCACAGTGTAAAATGCAAAACATAAAGTTGCAAAATGCATGGGTTTACAGAAATGTATATTGTATATATTGTGCTCTTATTTTTAAACTAACTACAGTACAAATGGATTGAGAGTGTTGGCTGCTTCCAGACGGACACAATAGCGCAACTCTCTCTGCACAGAGGATCCTTAACACTGACAATGAAATTATAGTTATGAATCTATTTAATGCTATATTTCAATGCATGAGGACCACAAACACAATCTGATTCACTATGGAGGCAGAAATTTCAGAGATGATATAGGCCTATCAAAGTCTATAAGCAAATTAAACCAAAACCATCTGCATGTGTAGATAGATACCACTGGAGCTCGTTAAGAAAAAGTTTCCTGTAATTGGTCGAACCTTCGTCATGAGAGCACATTCTCTTACGTAGCCACTGCTGGATTAACTGTTCAGTCTTTGTGACAAAGTAAGTGCTATCTGGATAATCCGAAGACCTCTTGAAGCGAGACACAGCGTAAGCGAAGCTGACATAGACATGAATGAGTGAATGCGGAGGCTTTCAGTCTGACCCTCTTTCACCGACCCATTCCATGTTGAGTGGTAAAAATTTAGCCCTTGTCAGCAGGCTGTAAAGGCCCACAGTTCACCACTCCGATAGCTGCAGGGGCCAATGAGAGGCATCTTGTGTCCAGACAGCGAAGGAGAGACACAGCGTGCCTTGTCAGGCGAGTCGGCGTGTCCTGGCCACAAGTATTATGACCATTTCTGCCACAAGCTAAATGGATCCACACGGCCGGACAATAGCACCTCAGGACAACAGCCAGTGTGTCAAAGTCTCTGATGCCTTTATAGGCGCACGTGTAAAGAATACTTTCAACATGTACAAAAACAGTGCAGCATGCACCAGTGTGCCAAACTGACATTTTTCTGCCTCTACACAAGCAGTAGTGGCGGGGAGTTGTTCTTCTTACCAAATATGACTCACTGTGGTCTTCCAAAAGCATTCCTCTGTTGCCCTCCATTTCCTGAATGCCTTCTTTGGAGCTAGTTAAATGCAGCTGAATTTTTCTGCATTTGCCTCATTATGTGGAATTTAGTGTTTTTTGGTTTGAAAGAGTTTTTTACTTTTTAATGCTGTTTGCTGTCTGTTTTTTGAACTGTTTGTTCAAACAAATTGATATGTCGGTAGGGAACCCTGCAGCGGGCATCTGCTTCCACTTAATTAACCAAAGATTGAAGTTAATTCAGTCCAAGCAGGCCGTTAATCTCAAACAGTCTATTGTGTAATTTTCAAAACAGAGGGCGTACGGTTCTTCAGCTTTGAATTACACGGTGAGCTAAAGTCTTCCCAAGTAAGAACTAACAAGTATAATAGATGTATTACTTCATAAAAATGGATACAAACTCAAGACTCTAATAACTAAGATTTAACCACTGATCATCTTATCAAATGTCCTTGATAGTAGAACAAGTTTAACATTCTTTAGCATAATTGCATCTCTTCGAGTTAAATTGTATTTTCCATGAGTCCGCTGGGCTGCTCTGTGTGCTTGTCCCAGTCTAACTAAGCTGTGATTCAGCTCCATAAATTTGACCTGCGGTGTCCCAGCTCACTATGTTACTCAGCTGGCAGAAGTGACCTCAGGGGTCTGGCGATACGCCCTGAGCCTCTACCTCTCCACGACCTAAAATATGCCTTCCATTCACTGCTGCGATTAAGTTACATCTGAGGGGGGATGACCTTTGGAAAAAAAAAAAAAAGAAAAGTACAGCCCCATAAATGCCGGGAGGAAAAGATCAACAAATAAAAATAATTTATATGATTTCAACCACCCCGTATATATTTCACAGTTGTAAAAACAATAATTCAAATGCTAACAAGAAGTGAGGATAAATGACCATAATGAACTGATACATATGCTTTTATTTGAACCCTCTGATTGCATAAGACTTTGCTTAGGCTTCCGTTGTCTCCAAGGGTTTTATTGCATGCTACATGTGTTTTTGTTGTAGGGATAAAAATGCAGCACAACTCGGGTGAACATAAGGTGAAGGGAAAGCGCCGAGCAGCCTCTCATGTGTCAGGACACCATATGCACGTTTTATAACGGAATATGTTGCCTCTTTCTGCGCTGCCTGTCTCCTGATTATGTTCTCAGGTTACCACTGATCCATTGGAACGCTAACTGTAAGTGAAACCGATGACAGCCTGTAATACTGAGTGACAGCTCAGGAAAGACAGGGCTCCAAAGGTTGGGTGGATTTTCACAGGCACTAATTTTATCCATGGACGAGCACAGTTAAGAAGGTACGCAGCACGAGAGCGCACCTGTGTGACAGCAGGTCAGCTCTTCATTTTCTCACCTCACTCAAAAACAGCCCTGTTGACTGCAGCTGGGGAGGGAGGTCGAGCTTGTAATGTTTTTTATTGACGTAGCAGATCGCAAACTGCCCTCGATGGGACTGAGCTCGGCGGAGAGTGGCGGCCTCAGCTGCTCCATCATGGAGCCCATCCTCTGGGCATAAATGTAGCCCTTGGGGGAGCCTCCTTTGGGCTTGAGAAACTGCAGCTGTGATGGAAGCTTAGGTGTTTTTCTTTACGAACCATGGACTCCCCTGAGCATTTTGCATACACAAACAAATACGTGTGGTGTCAGATGGCTGCATGTACGTATAGACTTCAACATGAACTCTTACCTTGACGGGGGACAAACTCTGCAGTTAAATTTGTTTTGTACCACTTTATTTGAATGGGCATGCATAAGGCTGACATGAAAAGAGCCATGAACATAAAGTCACGGTGTCCATTATCTGGAATTAATGGACAACGTGTAATAATGGTTACACAAGTTTGTGTGTTCACAAGTCCATTCATTCCTGATTATTGACATCCCAGTGCACATTATCTTACTTATAGGATGGTCAATTGCCAAAAAAAGTAAACTTCAAGAAGATGTGTTTGTATCTATATATATGTATTTTTTTTTACATGCAAGAACTATTTTTTCCCTGGCAACACTTGAGAGTTTGACTAGCAGCTGGAACAATCATTACAGTCTCATAAGGTTCTTACGTAAACGTTGTTCACTACTCGTAAACGTTGTTCACTTCTCCAGTATATAGGATGGACCTTAGGTACCACTTAAAAACAGGACATAAACTAGTCTGTTCGGCTAATAGAACTCTTCGGCTCAGCTGTTAGAAAGTGACCTAATGTTATGCCAGTGCCATTCAAAGTCAATAACAATGCGTACGGAGGACAAACAGTGGTTAGTACCTAACCAGCCATCTCAGTGCTTCCAAAACGATATCAAGATTTTCATGAATATATGATAGTGCCTGTATACTATAGGTATCTGTATATCAAAAGTGAATTGACACCCAGCGGTCAATCAGAATGGAATAGTCACCCATACCATGTTATAAGTCACTTTCAATGCAAAGCTGATGTTGAGATGTTGAGATTAAGACAACTTGACATTAACCAAGACAACATACACATGTAATAGTGGCCCTGAGTGTTCTTGGAGTTTTACCTGTTGCTTAAATAAGCTGACTGCTGCTAGCTGCTCACAACTAGATAGCTCTGTTAGCCTTGAAGCTAGCAGTCCTATTAGCTAACTCAACCCGGGGGTGACAGGAGTCAAACTCTTGTTATTCCCTGCCTACGTCATTGTGGGATGCTGTGTTCGGTCCCCGAGTCATATTCACTGGGGAAATTACAGAGATTGAGTGATGGATTAGAAACTAAAAACAGGACAAAAGACAGACAAAATGAAATAAATACACAGTAAAACAATAGAAATACAGAATTCAAATACTACTGCCACTACTGCTAAAATACTACTGCCAATAAAGAATAAAGACATGTAAATGGCGGGTGTCTTTGGAGTTTTTTGCACATAGTAAAATGTTACCACCTGTTTTAATTCACAGATTGTTGCCTTGTATCTCGCCATGAAGAAAAGGAAGTAACAGAATGTAGAGGCTCACGAAGAAATCGTTTGCCACTTCTCTCAGGAAACTTCCTTTTTCTCATCTGACTCTGACACTGACACTTCTGCGTGTGCCTAATTGAATGCAAAGTATGATGCGCCTGCTAAATGTCTTTTCTCAGCAAAAGCGTGGATGGGAATGTAATGTGTCAGCTGCTGCGAGGGCTGAATCACACCACAACATCTGCTTCATAGTATCTCTGTGGCAAAATGTTCTCCGACTTGCCAACGTGTTGCCATAGCCACCTACACCTCGAGCATAATAAGCACCTCGGGTCCCAGACAGCCAGGCTCACTGCGCTATCCCTCAGTAGGCTTATAGAATATCAAACCCGAGAAGCTGTAAAGCAGCGGAGGGCAATCGACAAACAGGATCCAGTTCCTTAGTTTGCAAAATATTTGGGGAGATGCCACAAGAGGTGTCGTGTGGCCTTTAGACCCCCAGCTTAGTTCACTTTCTGGTCATTTATTTGCCATCATTAGCTGCTTGTACGGCTGTCCCTTCCCCGCTGAGATAACATAACCGTTGAAGCTGTCATTAATCTGATCGCATTAGAAAAATTGCGCCATCGCAGTCTCTCCGCTTGCTCTGACAGTGGCTGGCAGCTCACACCGGCCATGTATTTGGCCTACACTTTAAGCACAACATTTTCCACGTCCCCCAGTTACTGATTCATCAAAACCTCATGCATGGAAACCTTGAGCCCCCCACCAACAATCCCCCACTTGACGCAGACCGCTCTCAGCTGTAACTCCAACTGACCCAGCTGCCGGGCCGCGTGTGTGAGCAACATGCACATGGGAGAGTTCTTCTTTTATGAGACTGCTGTGCCGCATCATATGGGTAGTCTATTTAGGTCCATACTGCTGGCATGGAGCTTAAGTAGGGGCTTAAGAACCAAACTTAGTTGAAAGAGGAAGCCCTGCTGGGAGAAAACTGGTCTCTAGAGAAGGGAGTGTGGTGTTTTTTTAAAAATCTGCATTGAGATAGTGGGAATCTAGGGAGGAGACAGCGAAGATACAGGAGAGAATGTTCTGGTTGGTTCTGTTCTGACGCCAGGAGGGGTTCGGTTCCAGAAACCAAAGCATCAATCTCTTGAAAACAAAGAGAAATCATTGAGCTCTGTGATGTTGTTTTTTTAAATGACTGCTATTAAATTTGGATATACGCAACATTTACAGAAGTTGTCCCAAAATGTGGTTTTTCAATATGCTGTGATGAGTAGTTGGGAGAAAAAAGAACAATGAGTGACTCACAATGGGAAAGCTGAACAAATCCCAACTTTTTCTCAGCTCATCTCTGGTTGATTTGGTAATTGCATACGTCTAATGGTTCATAATGATGCTTAAGTTATAAACAGTGTGTACTTTAGTCTGAGAGAAACTAAGAAATGTGCAGTTTTCTCCTCCCACGGAGAGCTGGAGTTTTGAAAAAGGGCTTTTTTCGTTGGATTCGGTGCCGGACATGTGCTTTCAATGCAACTGGTATCTTTGAAACACACTGGCCTCTTTGTTCCAAGACATATTTTTTCATGTTCTCATGTTTATTCCAAATCTTGTAGCCTTTTCGATCCCATAATACAAAACAGAAGTCTAATTGTCAATTTGATGTTTTTCATCTCGCTTAATAACATTAAATGTTACAGTATTTCTGCAGTATCTAGGAACACAGCATGTTTCATCCTCCCTCTATATTTCACATCGCACGTTATAACAATAATTGTAATTTTTTCAAGTACCATCGAGTGCCATCATTTATGCTGTGGAGGATGGTGTGGATAGCGCCTGTGTTACAATACAGATAAAGATTAACAACAACAACAAACAATACAGATTAAAGGAGAAACATGATGCTCATTTTGAGTTACATCTTGGGTGTACATGCTTTAATGCACCCAAAATGCATTTTTTCCCCCCCTTTGTCCGTTTTGGCTCCTGTCTCTTTAAGGACACTGCTTACCCAGCTTGCTCTGATTGGTCAGCTCGCACAGGCCTGACCCAGCATCGCTAACAACAGAGCAGCTGTGCTGAATCAAATCTTATGTGCCAAACTAGCTGCTAGGCAAAAATGATGAAAATGTTTGACATGGTGACCTAGTGTGATGCCACAAAGTCACTGAATTAAAGGCTTTACTACTGAAAAGGTGTTTCAGGAGCAGTGTTTTTTTTGTGAGACAGAGGAGCTCCTGTTGGCTTTTTAAAATTTCAAAACCTTGGCCATGAGCAGGAACCTTTATCAAATACGAAGCGAGATGGCAAAAAAAAACAACAAAATACATGTCTTCTTTAAAGCTACTTCAAGGAACTTTTGCTTATTGTTGATTCTGGCAGCCCGTGCAGACAAAATATGATCACGGTGCCACCATACTACAGATCAGCTTCTGCCCTCGGGCCATGAGACTCCTCAATTCATCGTCTGCACTCTGCAATAACAAATGCTTTTCATTCAAGATTTATTAAAGATGTATAAGTGGGAATCTGATCAGGTGACAGGCATTAAAAATAACTATTTCAATTGTACAACAATTGCCTCACTAATGGTCTTTTTTTTGCATATGTAGGTCATCTATTGAGCTTGTTTCGTAACCAGTTGCGTAAAGTAATACAATACAAATACAAAAGGTCTCCATGTTAATTTGATGATGAGGAAGGAAGTGGGGACTTGCCCAGAGAGCATATTTCATGAACCCAAGTCTTTTGAGAGAAATAAAAGCTAATACAGGAGGTGGCTCCACTTTAGTGGCCAATAAAGCTCAATAATTAAGTAAATAATAAAAGAAATGGAAAAATAAAGCTCTTTGCCCTTTCATTGCAACTTTTAAAGTTTAAATGTAATTGTCGTAGAGCAAGAGGGATGCTTAGTAACTAATGAAAGTCTGAATAAAGAAACGAGAAGGAGAAAAAGAAGCCATTACTTTACAGTCAACACAACATTTGAATGGACTAGATACAAGAAAAACAGGATGTGCACAATGTAACGCATCATTTACTACCCTCATGAAAAAAACCCAGAACCTTTGTTATCACATCGTCATAGTGTAAATTGATTTTTATGGGAAGTAACGATTTTTATCTATGCTAATGATTGGATCCTATGCCAATATTTTTGGCCCTCAGGCACGGCCAGAGGTGATATTCTTATTTCAACTTTTTATTCAACAGTTGTTTAAAAGGGATATTCCGATGTAAGTTTCCAACCGCTTGCTTGTGTAGTTTCAGCAAACTTAGGCAAGACCGCACGATAACAATACACTGCAGTCTATGCCTCCACCAAGAAACCGCCATCCAAAAGCCACTCATAGCCACAAATAATGCTCAGAACAGCACACATAGGGTCCCAGCACATAGTTTGAGCCATCAAACAACTGCTAGCATTGCTGGATTTCTACTGAATAGAGAACACAGCTCACCACTCTCCAGCAGCAGCGTGCTCGTTGTGGGGAAGCCCTGCGAGTCGATTACCGAGTGCGGTTAGAAATGCTCAATTCCGTTCTTTTCCCTGTACGCTTTCGATAATAACTGTTATAAACTGCTAGGCAAGACACATATGAACTTTGATTGCATTTCCATGGAGTAATAATCATGCATTTTCATCTTTGAGCCGCGGAACTCTGCTGCACTCGGTAATCGACTCGCAGGGCTTCCCCACAAGGAGCACGCTGCTGCAGGAGAGTGGTGAGCTGTGTTCTCTTTTCAGTAGAAATCCAGCTAAGCTAGCAGATGTTTGATGCCTCGAACTATGTGCTGAGACCCTGTTTGTACTGTTGCTGAAGTTTGGTGCTGTTCTGAGCATTATTTGTGGCTATGAGTGGCTTTCTGATGGATTAAATTTACAACGGAATATCCCTTTAAGTGAATGGGTTCATCGGTCACTCTTCCTCTCAGCAGTATGACCAAGTCTGAATGAATAAGCACATCCAGTTTTATGCCAGTTTGCCAATATGCCAACTTTTTAATGATACGCTAGCATCTTTTCTCCTTGGTGAAGGAAAAAAAAAATTATATTATCATGTTAGAGACACATGGATACAGGGACAGACTGTTCTCACTATCTGGTTTCAAAACCATTGCGCACTTGGCCAAAGCTATGCACCATTTTTACGACTTTTTGGCTTCCCTTTATTTTGTCTACTAATCACATCAGACTCATGATTAGCTTCTTTTAAACCTCCCTCCCGAGCAGCTTCCTCTCCTCTCACTGAAAGGGGGGTGGGGTCAGCTGGGTAGGAGTGGGATTCAAGCCCCAGAGAAACGTCTAGAACGTGATAATAGGCTCTGGACAGGGGTCATGGAACCCTCTGAAGGCAGCTGTCTTGCTTACGTGTCCATCTTCTCCGACTCGCCGGGCCGGGTGTGTTGACAACAAAGAGGACAAGAGAGAGATCCATCGTGGGTTGGAAAGGTGTCAGATAACCTAGATAACCTGGTGCGTACAGTGACGGTAGAGCACGGTGCAGATGGTGATGGCATATCGGGTGTCTTTTCACTTTCTAGCCAAATAAGATCATTTATAGAGTGGGGAAGCTGGATCTGGATGGATGTTCCAAAATGAACTGGACATTTAAACCCTAAAATATAATGCTCGTAAACACTTGCAGTGTTCAACAGCGATGCGAGCCCTGAAGGATTTACAGCTGCTGTGCTGAAAAACAGCCATAAGTTCCATGAACTGATTTTCCTGTGTATCACATTATTATATTCAACAGGTTGCCAAAGGAAGATCTGGTCTGCCTGAACCAGTGGTGCAATGAAACTGTTTTATAAGTACATGTACCTAAAGTCTTAGTAAAGTAATTTAATTTTCTGCTACTTTTTACTCCACTACATTAATTGATTGATAACTAAAGTAACTAGTTACTTTGCAGATTGCATGCTGCATCACAGCCGAAGAAGAAAAGAAAATATTTATTTTATCGGCAATAAGATAAAAACTCTGATAATCAGAAAACAGTTGTTTTATGTATACAGTATACTGTACATGTAAATATACCGTATAAGGTCAAGGTAAACTTTATCATGACACAAGTGGGAAAGTACATTAATTCACAGAAAAATGTATTTTGATATTTAAGTACATTTAAATGTAAGTAATATTTTAACACAATATTTTTACTCAGGTAATACATTTGGGTCCTATTTTTTTTACACACACATTACTGTAAGTCAACTTTTGAAGTACTGTACAACTCCTTAGTGCTGGTACTTCACTACATTTCTGAGACAAATAACTAGCTTCAGGTAGTAGTTCAGATAAGAAAATGTATGATAAGTGTTGTGTAAGTGTTTGATAATTCACAGAGTTCAGAGACCTCACAGTGACTGTGGTTAGTTATTATTAGCCTCATCTCGACCAGCTACATCCTTAAAATGGGTCGGATGCAGTGATTCATCAGTAATACCAACACAGTGATGTAATATATAACGAGGGGTCAGCAATATTCAAAGAACAAGTACTTTTGTAACTTTAACTACACTTTGCTGATAATATGTTGGCACTTTAAATGCTTCTTACTTTTTTACACTGTAAAAAAGATCTGAATATGTCTTCCACCACTCAATAAAGTCAGGAAAAAACAACTTGTGCAACTGGCTCCGTCCTTGTTTGCCAAAAACACAGTTAAGTATTATTTCCTCAAATTGTTTCTTTACTTCAGGTTAACCTTTGGCTGTCAGTGACCCACAGAAAACCAGTAAAAAAGCAACCAGAGAGCAAATATCAGTGCTTTGTTAGAAGGAGAAAGAGCCAGGGATTGTAGACTGTCCAAGGTAAGTTGACACTGAACTCGGACCTCATGTGGGATTTGACACAGACTCATTGTGTTGAGTCATACTGAAACTGGCCACGCACTTTCACAAGCAGGGATGTTTAATGAGTGTGGACTGGAAAGGATTTGAGTAAAGGACAGAAGGAGTTTTTGTTTTAAGGACAATCAATGTTTTATTAAAAAAAAAAAA
>CAEMYA010000130.1:2118820-2147545 GCA_903131615.1 Diplodus sargus
AAAAAAAAAGAACTAATTGGTGAAATTGTTACCACAGTGCCACTAAAGATGGAGTGCACAGTCATTCGCCAGTAACAGCATTATTAGGGAAGAGTTTGGCTCTTACGCGATGTAACCACAACCAGATGGACTGTATCAGAGTTACATTATGCAAAAGGACTAGGCCTGACAAACTGTTTGCCAATATGTCTTTGTTCAGCTCAAAGTACTTCTGAGATTCAAATGATTTTCAAAAACACATCTCCATGCAATATTATACGGATATTTGAAGAGTTGTTTTGGTTGGTATGGTTTAAAAAGCTCCAATAAAGCTTCATATCCTGCAAAATTAAGTGATACATCTGCAAAATAATTCTCTTGATTGATTATTTCATTTAATGGATTGTAAAAAAACAAACAAAAAAAACCCAACTGCAATACAGATTAACATCCTGGGAAAGCAAACTCATTTCTTCTGTGCCGCCGCTGTAAAGGCAGCAGTAACATGTCGCTCAAGACCCTCTGCAGTCCATCTTCCCTGGGGGATTTTAGGTGCAGTAATTAGAAGTAATGTTCAAGCTCTGTGAGTTCAGGCATGTCAGCAAGGAGACGGACAGCTCCAACAGGTGGGGAGGATATAAAGTAGGGGGAGTATGAACCCTTTTATCCCGGCACAGAGGGAGAAAGTGGTGTCAGAGAGATTGCCCAAAATAACCTGCCCGGTGTCTGGACAGTGGCGATATGATGCACGGCTAACAGGCGAGAGAGAGATGGATGGGAAGGGAAGGGAGGCCCCAAAGGGCAAACTGTAGGCGCTAAAGCAGAGCCACCAGAGGACTCGCTTTCAGCAAAGATAGAGTGAAGGTTATAAACCAGCAGGCAGGAGTTTTATGGGAATGGTCAGCATAAAAATGACTGAAAGCTCCCCGACTGCTTACGATACTGTACACACTGCACAACATGCAGCATGTAATAATGGAACAGCTTTAACCAGCTAAGAAAAAATTGATTTGTTACTGAATTTATCAAATAAATAAAGTAAAAAGAATAATATTTGCCTCCAAAATGTTGTGGACTGGAAGTGGAAAGTAAAGTAAAAGGACAAATACTTCAAAAGTGTACATTTGTATCTTTTTTGATTTGACTTCCAAATGATCACTAGAAAAATATGCGCTATACTTTATATTGTACTGTATTGTTTTGAATAAATGACCACAGTCAAATGTTAGCTGCTTTGTCTCATTTGCTACAGTGCTGTATTGCTTGTTAACAACTTTAAAAAGGGACATTGTATAGAAATCTGCATTTTGTGCGATTTGGCGTCCCCCAATGTTTCTGAGTGCAACGCAACTGTCGTAAACACAAATCCCAGGTCTGTAACAGTTTGTCAGACCTAATGCAGGTACTGACTACAAACAAAACTCATTACATCATAACAACGTTAGGTGCTGAAAACTTGTATGTTGAAGTGAAAATGTATGTAACACGGTGATCCTGCCCTCTCACTGCAGTGCAGAAACAAGTGATAGGAGGGGGAAGTGCGTGAGTTCTGTGAGAGACTACTAAAAAATACAAACACACCACTTCCTGCCCTAATGTGCCTCTCATCTTGAAAACCACTCCGATCTCTACTTTGCCTGCATTAGCTGACTTGTGCGGTCTGTTGTGTCAATTTCCTGGTACTCGTATTTTGAATTAATCAAATGAGCATTTCGGAGGCACCGACAGGATGCATCAGTGGCGCGTGCACATGATACTGTAGCCATTTCTGGTTTCCTATATTTCCAATGCAAATACACACTGCTGAAGATTATTGCAACATGTTAAGCCTTTGTGGAGAGGGAGATTGGATAAAGAGATATTCTTTCCTGGACATCCAATTGTAGATAGTGCCGCATTCAAATAGATTCCTCGTGCGAATGGATCGGACGGCCAATTCACTGTCCCAGACTTAAACCGGACCTACCCCCATGCAGACCAGCAATCGCACAGATGACTGTAATGCCACTTAAGTTTCAAATTAAGCTTCTGTAAATCCAGTGAAGATGTTTTTTCTTACTGCAGCTTTTAAGAATCTTATCACCCAGTAAATGTAGTCTGGTCCACATAAAGATTTATGGTAATAATTAACAGATCAAAAGGTCCAAATACAGGAGGATTTCTTGATTTTAAATCCAGCATTCCCCAAGTATGTTGTTTTTGTAGACAGCGAGTGGGCTGTGTCTAGACAGAAATGATAGATGACAGCCATGTTGTTGAAATTATATTACCCATGTCAGGGTTTGATCAGTGCGTATAAACATGTCAGGATATTTGATTTGTTTTTATCGGGATTATTCACAACAATTTTTGTTCCCACTAGGGCTGTGAAAGACGATTTTCTCAGAGGAAGACCCCTTTTGTGTTGGCTACCGATTACGGCAGAAATAGCTAACCCTGACATTAATAATTCTTTTATGCAGCACATTCCAGCGAGGACAAATGGAGGAAGCAGCAGTGTTATGAATGCAGGACATATTGATACTGAAAACAAGCCAGGAAAAATATAAGATCGTGCCATGTGGGACGCCCATCTGTCAGACACCCTTTCTGACTTTTACAAAAACAGCCTCGTTAAGGCCTTTTCTCAAAACACTGGTAACAAGTGATTACAGGAATATTATGAAAAGTGACGCTTTATAGAAGAAGACATGACTTTTCGTAGAGTAAGTAAATCCTCTCGCAATGTCTTGAAACTTGGAAAAACTCCTTTGCAAAAAAGCACATTTTGACTACTGTCTACTATTCATTGCTCTGGCAGGCGTCAGTGAAAACATGAAAAAGCAGCATTGCCTCAGTCACCTCATCAGCATTCCAACCAACATGTACCACTGATTAGCATCTGGAACGTTCAACACGTTCATGCCAAATGTTTTTTTTTTCAGGAATCTATTCATGGCAGGGTAGGAAAGCTTATTTTACCGATCACGAGCCACTAAAACCCTCCACTGAAACCCGATCTGGTGAAATTATGTGTTAGAATGACACAGTGGATTTTTTGGGGAGCCCCATTTTTTTCTTGGAGGTTGGGGATTGGGAGTGTACTGTTCACATTCATCCTCAAACATGAATGTACCTGCCTATGTGCAAAAATGTATAATCAGTACAGTTCTCTTCATTAAGTTCAGTAATGTTTAAATGAAAGTAGATGCTATATCTGCCATTTATTGTATCAACCTCCAATTATTCGTAAACTGGCCATACATTTGTCCAAAATCAATAGAGCTGTTATTGGTGGGGATTGAAATGATGAAGTTATTTTTTGAATTCACATAAGAATTCCCAAAAGAATAATACAAAAGAAGGTGTTAGAGAGGAACTAAAGACTGGAATTGGACTTAAAATGACTCTTTGGACTTGTGAGCCATTGAGACAGCATGTGACTTGGTACACAGGAGTCTAATATTAGCTTTTACGATGATAATACATTTGAATTAAGAAAGAAATATCCCCAAAACAGCTATTACGTATTCAAATCACTGTTGGTATTCATGTCCAAGAAGAGTAAAATACATTAGTGAATCGTAAACGCTTCTTTTTTCACTAGAGATGGAATCACACCAGCCACCCGTCAGTCAGTGCGTTTACATGAAACTCGAGAAAATCGAATTACTGGGTTAGTCCGACTATGATCGGATTTTTAAGATGCATGTATACACCTTAGACTAAAATCAGACTGGATCGGATTTCTCATAGTCGGATGAAAACATCTAGATTATTCAATCGATAGTCGCATTACTCCTGCATGTATATGTTCCATCAGATCGGATCGGATTTTGCATTCTGCGCAGGCTCCAGATGTATTTCCCGGGGCCGTGAGCCGGAAGTAGAAGGACGGCGGCAGCGGCGTCTTTCCTCCGAAATAACCGCAAGCAAGAGCGCCATTGTGCTTCCAGTTTGTGTAATTATCATGTACCCCATATACGAAATGTACTAAGATGTAGCTTCGTCTTGCTCTTCGTACACCATCTTTCTCGAATGCCGAGTCAGAGTTTGTTGTTGCTGGTGACGTAAAGAGGTCAGCCGGAGGTGGCTCCATTACCACTAGTTGAAATGGGTACAGTACCTATCATACCAGATTATGACATGCTTCGGCCAGTAATTCGATTTTCTCACCGGCATGTATACTTGGACAATTGCAGTTGTCTGATAGAGTAGCATAGTCAAACTATGGCTGTAATCCGACTAAGCTGCGCTGTGTAAGTATTCAGTAGTAGGATGGTGGAAAATAGTAACATGAGCACTGAGTACACACGTGTTGGACCACTCCCATCTTGGAACTCTTTGTTTGATCTAAACTTAACACCTTTAAATTATCACAGTTACATAAAAATGAACGCAGGCTTAGGGCATAAAGTGTAAGGTGGCCACCCCTTCTAATTTTGGCTCCCTTGCTTTGACCACACCCAATCTTTGAATCTCGGCCCGTTCAAATGATCTGTAAAGTTTCCTGTCCGCATCTTGTGTAGCTGTGACTCTATCAGACTGGCAGATGGGCTTATATACACCTTGCACAATACAAATAAAAACTGCTTCAGTGGTTGTTCCCACTACAAAAAGATGTTGCCAGGACCTTCTTTTTAGTCTTGATGACACACACCAGACTCACAAACATCCGCGGTCATGGCTGGTAAATATGAGACAGATGATCTCCAGCTCATCAGTATTTCACTGGGTTTACAGGGATCTAGTGTCTTCTGCTGGCTTATTCATGAATACAACAAATACAAGAAGTTTTGCTTTCATTGCCAGTCAGTCTTACTTTCATTTGTCTTGATGAAATTGTTGTAGTCATATTCCAAATAGGAATTACACAGTTGATTTCACAACAATCACATTGGGTAATGCCATATTTGCTAAACACAATGTAAGCATTTGTATTCGACCCTTAAAAACACGCGTCATGACACTTGGTTGAATAGATTGACAGTTTACGTTTATTGGCAGCGTGTGTTGAAATGGACCTCATCTTTTGCATACAAGGTCTTTATCTGCAGACTATCTGTGAGATACAGTGACTTTTTATGTCTAATCTATTTGCATTTATTAAGCAGTGATCAATATCAGAGTACATTTCCTTTTGAGATACTGTGTGGCCACTTTTTGAGGAACCCATGTACAGTATGATCCAATGCAATCTAATACAGCTGCTCTGCCAAGATATGTCTACATTTCGACACCTATAAAGGTCACACCTCGAGGTGTTTTTAGGTCATACTGAGGCCATGGTGTTGGGATTGGACTGGACTGCACTTGGGTATTTTCCATTTTGTTTCTTACTATTTACATGCTCTCTCGGTTAGGCTTTGAACGATAGGAAAATTTTGTGCCACGTTATCCTCGCCAAAATAATTATGATGCTTAAAACTCTTTTGACCCAAATTTTGAACTAAAGATTTGGGTTTTTACAGCAAAATGAATAGCGGTCCCTGATATTGGTTTCCAGTGTCCTTGATTTCTAATAATTGGTATTAGGGGTGTGAATCTTTGGCAATCTCAAATGATTTGGCGAGGGGGGGGGGTCATCGCTGTTCAAGATGCTGAGCAGAAGCAGAGTTTTTGAGGTAAAACACACTGAGCAGAATTATTTTCTTCACCACAGAGCTTGTTTAACTTGTTGAATGTTTTCAACAAGTGTTTGTTTGTTAGCATGTTAGCAGCCGTCAGCCGGTCTTGTTTGTTACTGCTGACCGCTGCTTCGCTCCGTTAACGTTACGTGGTATCGTGATGGCACACAAAGTGTTCACAATCATGCGGCCTGCTTCATGTTGGTCTTGCAAGGGTAGAACATCTTTGTCACGGCACTGTCACTGACATGAAATAGACGGTAAACACAGGTTTAACTAAAGAAAGTTTCCGTTCCATTTAGTGCAGCGGAGACTCTCTAGTGAGCCGATGTGCACAACAGCAGCTCCCTGACTCCCCCGAGTATTATAGTGAGCAAGAGGAAGGGTTTCATGATTCCTCTGATGATTATAAATGACCCGTAACGACAAACGAGACCACGAGCAGAAAAGACTGCTATTTTTATACAACTATTATTAATGGTTGTGCTCTGGTCTGATCACTTATATCACATATAAATACATCACCTATTCGGGATCCATCCTGCAGTCCCTCTGTCATTCACTTCCAGAAGAAATGCATGCACCACTGGCACACGCTAGCAATGACCTTTACCACAGCAGGCGCCGGTGTCGCTCCGCAAAAAGGGGTCGCTGGAATCAACAAAAACGGAAAGTTCAGCGTCTTGTTATCGGAAGGTCGCTGGTTCAATTCAACAGGTCTGCATGTCGAGGTGTCCTTGGGCAAGATTAGAGAACCCCAAAAAACTGCTCCTGATGTGCTGGTTGGCACCTTACATGGCAGCCACCGCCATCAGTGTATGAATGTATGCCTGTATGAATTACTGTAAGTTGGTTTGGACTAGGGGTGGGCAAAAATATCGATACGGCAATATATCGCGATACTTTGCCGCCCAATACAATATCGATTTTTCAACTCCAAATATCGATATATCGCTGAAGAGCGACTCTGTTGTGCGGCGGGTGTCTTTGCAAAATGGATGGCAAGTTAACAACGCCTCCACAATTTAGTTGTCGTTTGGAAGCACTTTGGCTTCAAAGTTAAGAGAGATAGCAAGAACAACGAGCTGGACAAAGAGAATATTACTGCCCGGAAATTTCACGGGAATTAATAAAATGGAGAGGCTGTTTTGAATGAAATAGTTTTGACTCAATATGTCCTCTGATCAATATCATCTGATGTACATATGCAGGTACTTGTGTATTCATCTTTATTTATATCGCAATATCCTGATATCGTGATACGTATCGTATCGTGATCAAAGTATCGTGATACGTATCGTATCGTGACCAAAGTATCGTGATGCGTATCGTGATGCGTATCGTGAGGTTCTTGCGAATACCCAGCCCTAGTTTGGACAAAAGCGTCTGCTAAATGCTCTAAATGTTAATGTAATCATAATAAAAAAACGAATTATTGGATTTGCGCACCTCAAACAATGTCACCAAACTGATCAGTGAGGATACGTGTTATTGAAGTGGCTGCTGTCTCTGATTGCATCAAAACTGTCCATGAGTCCCTAATAAAGTGTCCCACTGGTCGTAGGCAGCCTGTGAAGGCACAAATAAAAACTGGACTTTAGTACAATAAATGTGCTGTTCACTGATATCTGGTGAGGAGCCAGAAGGACCAAACCCACACTGACACTATAATGAACATCACCTGACAGCACTGTGGAGGCAGACACAGTTACCACCTCCAGTAGCTGCTCCCTTTAGACCACAGCTACTACAGTGACTTTCACAGAATGATGTCATTACAGGGCGGCGGATTTATTCCCCCTTTTGTACTTGTAACAGAGCGATTGGAAACTGCGCTCCTGTTCACTGCCGCGCAGCCAAGGTGTTACAGACAGACGGCGGCGAGAAGGCGGAAGGAAATCTGAACCTCTGAGCCGCACGGAGCGGTCACACCCCCTCTTCTCTAAACACTCCAGCCGGCTGACACACAGACACACACACAGACACACACACACACTTGACATAAACAGGGCACAACAGCACAGAGAGAGAGAGAGAGAGAGAGAGAGAGAGAGAGAGAGAGAGGGTGAGCAGGAGAAAGTGTCTTTAAGTCGTTTCTGCGGTATCACGCCGCGGTGCTTGAATGTGACGCGGCAGCGCTGAAGCTCAGAGCCGACCGGTGAGTAGTTCACTTTCTTATCATCCTCTTCATTTGTGGGCAATAACGCGATTGGAAAGCGGAGTGAAAATGAATAGAAGCTAATGTGTTTTCAATGGAAGACGGAGCTGACTTGTCGTTTGAAAAGAAAGTTGCGCAGCGGAAGGATCATTTATCGCCAGAAAGTGATTTTTTTCCCTCCTCAGTGTGCGGCTATTTCTGGCCACATATACAGTCTGGAAAAAAGAGACAAGCTTTGGCCAGTGAGCTGCTTGCTCATATGCTACAATAGTATTGTGTGCTGTCCTGATGTGATCGATTTGTTATTTTCCGAATTGACTGATGCGTCATTACGCGCATGATGCACCCCGGCAGGATGCTCAGTCCAACCCACCCTGGACACCGACACCGGTTTTTATATATTTGGACTAAGTGGCTTTCTTTGGTGCCATATTTTGAGTGTAGTGGAAACATCTGTTAATTGAAGGGGTGACTCTTTGCTGGAAGCTCACAGGCTTATAATAAGTCTGTTAGTCAACATTTGTATCTTGAATATTGCTCAGCGCTTTACTGATTTCCATTGTGCAACCCCCCCCCCGGACCACCGGAGGACTAAATGAGGACCTCAGTAGAATGACATGTTTGATTTCACCAGCTCTGTGACTGTTGCTTTTAGTGGTCAGCTCAATGACAGAATGACTGGTGTGATTGCAGGTTTCACCCAGTTGTCCCTCCACCTCGTGTAAACAGCCACAATCTTGAACCAAGCCTAAAAAAAGTCATACATAGCAACAAGAATCATCTCTGAGACGCACGTTTCCTGTGAACGCTTATCTAAATGGGGTTTTGTGGTTCAACGTCAGTCTATTTCTGGGGACCAGTTATGCGAATAAAAAAAAACAAAAAAACACTGTCATGCAATTTCCTGTTGGGTTGAAGGATACTGGTTGAGGTTGAGCCCCTTTTACAAATACCAGCTGCTCAAAAGTACACATACCCACAATAGAAAAAAAAGGTGTGCCCATGAATCAGTTATGTGACTACAACAACTACAGCATCTTCAGTTTCTGTTTTCGCACTGATCGACCTGCTGTGTGCACATGGCTTAAAATGGCTCGACGTCGGTGCGTTGCCCACCTTCGTGCCAGCTCGCACTCCTCGAATTAATCCAATCAACTGTTGTTTCAGCGCAAAGGGAAAGTATTCTGGTTATGCAACATGCCGCCCGTATTCAACAATAAACACCCGAGTGCCTCTCCAGCTTTCACGCAGAGACTCTAAGGCTCTGGAAAACACAAACAACCGTACGCATTCTGGAAACATAAAAGCTATAACTCATCATTTGCCAGGCTGTTACCAGCTGACCAAAATAGAGAGGACCTTGAGCCGATGAGTTGCCCCCTCCCTGTAGGCAGCAGAGATGTGGTGATGACAGACAGCTGAGAAGCATGTCGGCGTGAGGATGCCGCGGCGACACTGCTGTAGGCCATTTTCCAGGAAAAAGTAGCCTCACATACGCCGTAGAGTGTCAGACGCTGCTTTTTACAAACTGTTGACTGTTGTTGTCAGGCCTTTTTTTTTTCCAGCTGGAATCTTTTTCCACACATCCACAGAGATGAGAGTGATGTTGAACTGCCTGAGTTAGCAGAGAGTTTGCTTGAACTGGGATCATGTTGTCAACCAGCAAGTACAACACTAAGCTGGACGGTATTCTCATCCGTCACTGTAAGTGATTAGCGAAGGATAACATTGCAGGGAAATCTGCATGACATCACCCATTTGTCTTTTATAGCGGTTACAGTAGCTCCCTAAAGACAAACAGAGTCAGTTAATACTCATTGAGACAACCGAGTGAGTGTCAGAAGTTTGTTTTCGTCCATTCAGTAACCCATGATGAAGGAAGCTGCGAGGTTTATCTCATCTCAAACAGAGGAGCTGGCAGCTTTGCTATCCATTAACCGCCTCAGCATGCGAAGAGTCTTGAGGGGATACTAAGAGGGACTGCAACATTTCAATAAGCGAAGATTGTGCCAGTGACAGTTGCTGTGGCTTTTCTGAAATAGCGAGCGGGGTGTCTCAGGGGCACATATAGATAGCAAATGTGATTCCAGCTGCCACTGTGGCATCCCAGTCTTAATGATAGGGTGGTTGATTGAGTGGAGTGTTTCTTCTCGTATGCTTTGAGCCGCGGATCGAGTTGCTGGGACCATTGTTGATCAGAGCTACTTTTGCCGTTACATGAAACAAACAGGTGACGAGGATTACACAGCTGTCGCTCTCCACTCTGAATCCTGTTCGTGTTTGCACGGTCCTGAACTTCTACCCATGCGAGAACCATTATCAGTTTATTAATATGTATTCCTCACACTCTTTTCGGTTCGGATCATTTTAGTTCTTTCCTGCAACTGTTTCCTATTGTACAAAGACCTGCTTTTCTAGTTTTACATGTTGTTCCTGTTGACACTGTTGTTCCTTTTTTTCGAGGTGACCCAAGTTGTCTTTGGTAAATCAATAATAAATACCCAAATTCTCTATTTTATGAGGACTCGATTATCCCAAACTCTTTAAAGTCCAGTGTGTTGGATTTAGTGGCATCTAGCAGCGTGGTTGCAGATTGCAACCAACTTAACACCCGTCTTCTCACCTTCCCTGACGGATGCCCAGAACCAGTGTTTGGTTGGCCCTTTGGGGCTGCTGCAGAATGTAGAGCCCAAACTATATTAGCTGGAAGATATAATTGGCCGATATTGGCGTATCGGCAGATATTTGGTCCAGTATGTGACGATATGAAAACTTTTTTGACATTATAATGCAGAAACAGAGGCTTAGAGTCATCTATAATTATTAAACAACTTCTTCAGTGCGCTGATGCCACTTTACATTATAAATGTCAATGTTTAACTGTAAAATGTACTGCCTCAGTTACATGCTTTGGACTGGAGGTGGCACTTCAAGTGAAAATGCTATTCAATAATCACAGTGACGACGATTTGCAGACTGACCTGGTACCTTGTGGTATTGCGTCATAAGAGAAAGTCTTTAAAATCTTTAAGACAAAACCATAGTTGCGTGAACTATTTAAATTTTCTAGTTAAACCAATATTCCAAAATCATGACCCATCCCTCTTTTGGACACAATAATGTTTGATAACCAAATAAGAAGGATCACTGCTAAAGCTGTGTCTATATCAGCCGATTAATCGATATCAGAATTTATAATTCTGCATCACCCCCAAAAATTGATTATATATATGGAAACATGATATTGTAACATGGCGGTTTTCATGGAAGTGGGCCCGCTCCCTCTGTAGATATAAAGGGCTCAATCCAAGGTAAAAAAAAATAAAAAAATAATAAAGTTAGTTTCCAGTGAAAATGCACTAATATAATTATGAATAATATATTATTCATTATTTTTTTTGGCACTGTGCTGCAGTATTCTGACTCCATCATCGAGTGCAGGATTTGGTTCTTAGTGGACAAGTGTAATGGTATTAATAGGTAGGGGTGTTGTGAAAGTGAGAAAGCAGACATTGCAGTTAGTGCATTTGTGTGTCAGTAACTGCATTTGTGTGCGCCCATGTCATAGTGAGTGATTAAAGAGAGGACTTACCGCGGCCCTTTAGACAGGCTGAAATCTCAGTGATTAGGCTGCCGACCACACAGTGCGGAGCCGGGACAGCTGCAGCTGGTTATCAATCCAGTGCTCAGAGAGAGGCTATTGAAACTGATACCACCGTTCAATCGTCCCAGGCAGTTTGTATTTTGTGTGCAGGAGGCAAGGACAGAGCTTCAGATCCATTTTAGATCCTTTTTTTCCCAAGAAACAACAAAAACAGGGGAAAACAGAAGCTAAATGAATATACATATAGTTATACTAACTCACTTAGCCATGTAGCTAGTGGAATACCAGGGGCTAGCTGGATAGCATGCTAACTTCAGTAGATACCTCTTCAACACAACACATTGAAGAATTTTGATGACGATTTGACGATTTAATGTTTTGAGCTAAAATTCTTACATATTGCGCCTCTAAACTAGAAATATCATGTTGAGCAGGTCCTCATTTAAAATATTGTTGAGTAACAGTATAAGATGATTTATAGGATTTTATAGCACATTCAAAAAAGTGAGCTGGGAAACTGTAGCTGTCTACAGTATAGGTGTTCTGCTTATAGTTTCTGCTGAAACCCTTTCAAAGGTTTCATGGAAACTATTTTCAGCCATATGAAAATGTCTTAAACACAGATGTGCCAGTTTGAAACTTTTTTATTACGGCTATTATAACAAACTGAGAACAAAACTTCTCCTCAAGATTTTTTCCCACAGGGCTAACTTGTCCGGGATAAAATGCAGAATTAAAAAGGTTGTGACAGCTTATTTATGTTGCTGTTTAGCTGCCTCGCGCTGGGTAGGGGCACATCTGAATGCCATTCT
Organism: Diplodus sargus; assembly: GCA_903131615.1. Taxonomy (NCBI): domain Eukaryota; kingdom Metazoa; phylum Chordata; class Actinopteri; order Spariformes; family Sparidae; genus Diplodus; species Diplodus sargus. The sequence continues at coordinate 2,130,980 of CAEMYA010000130.1, forward strand.
CCAAATGTGCACAGTAGGCTAAATTGTCAATCTGGCGTGGCTGGCCCTTCAGGAAATTATTCTCCAAAAGCCAAAAACAACAGGCCGCCAAGACTGAGGAGAGTGGGAAGTTCACAGAGCAGAGGGAGGGGGGGATCCACTTCAGTACCCTTTAAAATATTGGAAAGGAGACACACTTGGACCACCATGTGATAGCGTGCACTGCTTTTTCAAAATCCCTGTCATGTGCAGTCTGCAATTTCCCCCTTCCAAAGTCCGTGAAGATGACTCTCATAATGAAAGATCAATCATTTGATCCCTGGCATTTACTGTACTCCGAGGATCATATGTCACAGATAGTGCCATGTGGACCTATTGAAAGAACTACTGTAGATGCCCCTACTGTAGAACTGTATCATAATGTGTGGAGTATACAAGTGAAGCAGCGGAGGAAGTCAAAACAGCTTTTTTAAGCTGAAGGCACACTTGAGTGCAGAGAGCATGAAGTCCCAATTGAGCATCTCTCTGGTAGCAGATCATTCAACACAAGCAAATATGGTGAAAAAAGCACCATTTGCTTATCGATTTACTGGGCCGATGGTGACTTTAACTGTTTAACTGAGGACTAGTCAGGTTTGAGTTTAACATTAACCAATGTTTTAAAAACAAATGGAGAGACACATAAAAAAAACCCAACAACAACCAGGCAAAGACACGATACACCCATCTTCACTTTACTGTGCAGAATTCTGGATTTGTTTAAGGTGGTTTAAAAATACATTTCGCAGCTTTGCATTTATGGAGTCAAGCATCCAGTAAACATTAACTTTCATTACTTCCTCAAAATGATCATTTTTGATAATATTTTAAGGCCACAGCTGTTCACACCTGTAACTTTCTCAGTAGTTGTAGGTGGAGTTCACAAGTTTTCATTTAAATGGAAATTAACCATGAAAGGTGACACTTGTGTAATAGTGGTGTTGGGTTGGTGAAGATTGGGGAGATTTGTGGGTTAATCATTGAATCAAGTACAAGATAGATGAAGACTGGCTTAGAAGAGAAAAAGCGCTGAACATTCTGTTTTTTTTGTCTCATGAAGACAGTGACCAAAAAACAAACACTGTTGTCACCAGCTTTTAATATAATCTTCATTAACTTACTGTGTAGCGTCTGCAAGGAGACATATAAAAGGTGTACGGTATCTTACAAATACCTGTGTTTATCGGTAGTTTATAGAGGGCTACAGTAAAGTAGATGACTGACGTAAGACTGCCCTCTATGCAAATGACCAGTGACTAAATAAAACTGGTTGTGTTTGGATACCCAACACTTTCACAGATCGCGGCCTTACTTTTTCACAGCTGTTCTATTTCTTCACTCTGCTTTCGTGTTAAGTCTGCTTTTAAAGCACATCTTATCACTGTTGGATATTATATTTCATGGATTTTTTGACTCTCGATTCTTTATTTTTCTTCCGTGGTAATGTTAATTTGGTTGTTGATTAGTATCGATTCTATGCAGCCAGTGCCTTGAAAAGGTGAATGAATAACCAGTCTCTATTTTCTTCGGTTTCTTACGTTCTCCAAACCTCTAACTCGACTGTGCATCTCTTTTGTGTGTGTGACAGTTTGAGGTGGGCTGGCTGCAGCGATGTCCAGATCCACTAAATCTGCCTCGAGGTCTCGGAGCCGCTCCAGGTCCCGATCAAGATCCTGCTCCACCTCACGTTCCAGAAGTCGCTCCAGATCCCGGTCCAGGAAGCGTCGCTACAGGTAAAGTCCGTTTTTAAGAACAATTTTCCTTTCTGAACAATATTGGCTTGTATTGTGATATATGTTCCTGATCATCTGCACTTAACTTGACTGTTGAAGATGCGAATGTTTTGCTAGTTTAATAACTGATTCTCTAGGAACTGAAAGATATTATACAGTACGTATAACGCTTGAAATAGGAATGACAATTCCATGCAAGTCAGTCGTCACAATGGAAACAAGCAGCAGGTGCAGTAAACAAAGTGCTGCCCACTGCACAGACATCAGTACTGATCATTATGTTCCCTGCTCAGCTCTTTTTCCAGTAGAGTTCCTCCTATTATGTCTGCACCTGTCTTTAAGGACTGGCCATGTCATATGCTGCTAAGGTTTGACATGTAAAATACATTAAGATGTGCAAGTTCTTGTGACAGTAGGGAATGTCAACAAGCAGGGCTATGTTAAGTTATAATCAACATTTCCTGTTAGCATCATATCTGTTGATTTCTATCTGCAAGGCATCCTCTTGTGCTGGACTTTTATCATTTTTGGTTCTCATGTGAACTGACAAAAGCTGTCGGAGCGTTTAATGGATTTGGTTCCGAACCAAACTCATTAGTCGGCTTCTGTATCCAGAGGAAATTGATGTTTGAGAAAGAGTTCAGCTGCCGGTTAGTGAACTTACTTAAGCTAGAGTGAATATTATTGTTGCAGTTTGCATTGCATGGAAAAACATTTCCATGAGAGTTTACCTCAGTAGCCTATGAAAATATTTTAACTCGGGCATTTGGTTTTGCTTTGCTTCAAGAAAAATCTCTTGGTTGGAGGGTTATCTGCTGGCTGTGGTGTGCGTTTGGGAGAAAAAAAGCAGGCTTCACTCTGATGCCTCTGCTGTTTCTGGCAGAATGACTGTGGCATGGCAATAAAATGGCAGGGCGGCTCGTTTCCTGGCAGTGTGTTGCAGCACGTATTAAAATTAGCATAAAGAAGAGACATGGAAGGAATCTAATGGTTTGCTCTTCCTGAACCCACCTTGCACATGTGCAAATGGGTCTGTGGTCACGCCTGAACTGCACAAGCCTGATTGCACGCATTTGCATTAGTTGTGTATGAACACAGACTCACCGAAAAAAAACCTGAGAGCCACGCATAAACACAAAGAAATAACTTGAGACAATATAAATTATGGAGCTTTGTTTTGTTAACACTTAACACTATCACTGCAGTAGTTAAATGGGCCACATATGTAGGCCATGTCTCAACAAGTAGTATGTTTTAAGAGAAACTATAGTTCACTTTGCTGATAATGCTAAGCCCACATAAAGATGTCAACATCTGCAGTATTTAGCTGTCAGAATAGTAAACGGTGTCTAAATGATCGTTTATATAAAGCCTCAGTAAACTGGCTAAACGGCCCATGTAGTGCAGTCGAAGGATTCCACTAGACTTTTTTTCCCCCCCTCCTCATATGCTCCATGTGACTCTCTGCTCCACCAGAGCTGGCCAGAGGAGATGTAGTATCCGTAGCTCGCACTGGGAGTGTGCAGTGCTGCTCAGTGCGCTGCTTTCTTTAACCACGCTGTATTCCAATGAAAAAACACGATAGGTGAGTCCCGTGGTTCTTTATAGTTTTTATATGGCTTTTTAACGTGTTTGCATGCAGCGTGGCACTGCTTTGCTCTGTAAAAATGTGAACATTGCTCAGCAATATATGGTCAGCTTCCTATGGAACTGCACATTGAAGTATACCTTTTACATTTCCGCATGATTACATTAAAGATTCCAATAAGGAAGCTTGCTGAACCTTTGCTTATAATTTACTTACCGTAGAGCAGTTGCTTAAGATGAAGTTGCAGACAAAATATATGGTAAGACAGAACTGAACTAGTTAAAAGTCATAATCTCAAATATGTCAGTCGAAAGTTGTGGAAGTTGTGTTCACTTGCAGTTCGCTTAAAAAAAAGAGCATACTGGGCTCATTCAATCACTGATTTGGTGGAGAGAACATATTGTATCACGGTCATAATGTTCGCTGTGTTTAAGGTTCAGGGTAGAAAGCCCCAAGGCTTTGAAATCAGAAGTGCAGCAGAGCCACCATGTGGACCAGTGAGGCCCTGCAGGCTGGCTGAACACTACACTGAAATCTCCATGAAGTGCTCTTTTGTGGGCGACTATATTCTAGCCTGTGTTGCCAATTCCAAGTGACAAATGGTTGCTGAATGCAACTGCACATCTCTCTATATATATCATGTGTTTTCTGTTATGTAGGCTATGTCTTTTCCATATGTAATGCCAATGGTTAGCCTGACTTTGTTTTTATATTTGAAGTCATAAAGAAAGCCTGACAGATGGGTTGAAGTGGTTCTTTGTGTTTAGGTTTTTACTGCCCCAAAGATGTATTATTCAGTATTAACAGTTTGTGTTCCTGTGGTATTGGTGTTATTGTTGTCTATTATTGGTCCTCTACAGCTAAGTAAAGCCAACATTAATACATTAAAATACTGACTAGAATGAAATTACATTTGTGTTATGTCAGTGGGTTAAATGACAACACAGAAGGTTTGTATGTATGTATTCCAGTGATGTTCCTTGGTAGGCTCCTTGGTAGGCATGAAGGGAGCTGAGTCACACTCGGTGAGAGTTGTTCTTTTAATCTCTGTGCCCAAATTTTACATCCTGGCATGCCAGATGGTTTCTTAAACAGAACCATCTGAGAAGTCGTCCTTGGAAACTGTTCTGAAAAGGGCAGCACTTTCGAAAATATTTGGCAGATGATCGGATGAACCTATGACGGCTTGCCAAAGTCAGTCAGGAGAGGAGTGAAAACATCTTATTTCAATGAAGAAATATTCTCTAGTAACTGATGCTATTGCAAACTCTATGCTAACCTCTTTAAGAACTACCATTGATGTGGTTTATTGCCAGGGTTTATTGATCTGCATTTGTTTAAGATGCAGATCACTGAAATTAGATCTTAGTAATCAAGTGCTGCTTAACCTAGTCCACACATGCCAAATTAAATAATATTGGTTGGATGTCTAAATTTGAATCTGATCCAAATTTGAAAAATTCATTATTCTAGTTATGTCACAGATAAACTTGATAAAATGTCCTAATTAAGAAGAAAATAGTGATTAGCTGGATCTAAGAAAGGACCTGAACCATTAGATCCAGCTCCCTTCAGAGAGCTGTGATTCCCATCTGTTGATATTGCATCAGAGAGATGTTATCTGTATTAAATTAAAAGACTGTAATTTGGAGTTAAATCAAGTTTTATAATGGATTGCACTACTTATTGAGTTGGGAATCCATTAAACAACATTTTGGCTACGTATATCAATTAGTCTTTGGAAATTAAGTGACGATTATGTGCTTGTCTTTTCCCCCTTGCTTTCGTTCACAGCTCTAGGTCTCGGTCAAGGTCAAGATCTCATTCTCCACCTCACAACCGGGAGAAGAAATATCCGAGGGGATACCAGAACAATCGTGAGTACCGGGGCTACCACCGCGGCTTCCGGAGGCCGTACAACTTCAGGGGCCGAGGGCGGGGCTTCTTCCCACGTGGACGCTACCAGCGTGGTGGTGGTGGCTATAACAATAACAACAACTTTCGCCCCTGGAACTGGAAGAATTACAAGCAGAATCCTCAAAAACAGCAACAATATCAGCAGCAGCAGCAGCAGCAGCAGCAGCAAAACTATTCACGAGGACGATCTCACAACTTCCAGAAACGCTCAGGAAGCCCTCCTCGTGGTCACTCTCACCACTCTGACCGATCCTCCTCGCCATTATCCAGACACTCGCAGCATTCTTCCTCCTCCTCACACTCCTCTCCCAAATGCAGGGAAACCTTATTTCAGACTAACCAAAACTCCAAAGATGTGAAAGAGGAGCTCTCAGCCTCCAAGGAGGTACTAAAGGAAGCAGGGGGAGATGGGGAGCCAGTGGAGCTCACCAGGGTGTTGGCAGGGGATGCCAAGGAAGGCGCAGACAGTGGGAAAACTGAAGGGAACAGGCAGAGCCTGACAGACTGCAGCAGCAGTCCAAAGAGAACGAGTCCTGTTATTGTTGGTCAGAACAGCCAAACTACTATCCAATCCAGTCCCTCCCCTAAAACCACCAACGACATTAGCAATGGTGCCCCCTCCTGGCAGAAGGTGTGTAATTCATCCCCACCAAAAAAAACCACACGTGAAGGTCTAAATCCAATGCTTTCCAGCTTTGACTTCTTCTCCAATGAGGAATACCTGGATGGAGATAAAACGGCAATCTCCATTGCCTTTGGAAAGTAAGACTGATTTATTTACTCAAATTAACTGGCATTGTTTTAGAAAATTATGCAAACTTTATAGACATAATGACAATATGTCTCAAATTCTTGCTTTAATGCCTTTACATTTTCATTGAAATTTCTTATGCTTGTATGTCTTTATTGTGTAAATGTATGAAATACTTATCTCGAAGACGATACATTTTGTATGGATAATGTCAGATAATTAATTGGTTTTCTGTAAGTAAAATGTTTGCCTTTGGATGCCCAGTGAGATTCATTTCCTTATCTCTTTGTCATTCCTTTAGGTTTTTGGAAGAGCAAAATAAAAAAGCAAAATCTTGGGAAAATGGCAAGAACACAGAAGCCAATGATGTGGTTATGGAACAAGGGAAATTAAACGGCAACACAAAGATTATCTCTGACTCAGTGTCGAGAAAGTATAAAGAGGATGGTGGAGTTTCTTTGAACAGCTTTTTGAAAGCTTCTCCTTTTCTGTCTGCTGACGGGGAGGAAGAGGATGAGATGATGGTCAAGTCTCATTCAAAGTCACTTCAGAAAGACTGGCACAATGAGGACGAGTCCTTTAAGTCAAAGATCAGGGTCACTCACTCAGCCCGGGAAATGTTTGGAGAATGCTTTAGCAAATGGCAGAATTCACAGGTAGCCAACAATGACCTTGAAGCCATGGCAGAGGACATATATCTGAGTCGAAAGCAGGATAAAGCAGCAGCCATTGCTGCTGCTCTCAACAAAAGAGAGTTAGCTGAAAAATTTGAGGAACTGTCCCCAGACTTGGGTGGTAAAGCCAGGAAGCTGGCAAAATCTCCCTCCATCCCATCTCCTTCACCACCACCAAGAAGGAACTCTGACAGAGAGATGTTTATGATCAGGAGTGAGGACTCCCCTTTCACGTCCTCAAGAAAACAGGAGGCAAAAGTAAATGTCAGAATGGATTTCCTTGGAGAAAGTCTGATCAGGTAAGCATCATATAGCGGTTTCTGGTCCCGTACCCAATCTTTCCAAATATCTTTACATCCAGCTGTAGATTTTGGCAACACTTTTCTCGGAAACTGATGATTGAAAAACACGCTTTTCATTTGTTTTTCAGCTCTTCTGATGTTTTAGCCGAGGAGCGACAGTTGTCTCAGGATCTCGTGCAGTCCTCAAAAAAGGATCAGGAGTTCCGCTCCATCTTTCAACATGTTCAAAATGCTAATTTACAGAGGAGTCCGTCTGAGCTGTTTGCTCAACACATTGTCACCATCGTTCACCACATTAAAGGTGAGTTGTCACTTGGCTTGGGCGATGTTGACCAAACTGGCACATGACAATGTCCTCTGTGAGACATTGTTATATACGATGACGTTGTTTTGTGTGTGTGTTTGGGAGGTGCTACGTGATTTCCAATTTAAGGTGTGTGTTCCCTCAGAGTTTCCGTAAGGCAAGAGTGGCTCATTAGCACACCACTGTAACCATCACTGTTTTCCACTGTCGCTTTGACAGCAACCTCCGATTGTCTCACCCAGTACCCTGTCACTAGCAGGCAGAGTGCACCTCAATTCCTGAGGTGTGTTTGACCTCAGAATCTCTAAACAAAGCTAGCCCGCTAACTATACTGAGGAAGCCAAGCGTCATCAAAGTTACTCAACGCATGACCACAGTTGCAGTTTCTCTGTAAATGCAGTATCGTGTTTTTTAGGGGACTCTATGCTTCTGTAGTTGCCTTTTCCATTGTAGTGTACTCCTCCAGTGTCTTTCCAAGTGTGCTAATCTGTTAAATCGGTTGCCTTACAAACTTGCTGCAGGCTTCCATGTTTTCCTGAGCAGATGCAATGGGAATATTTAGACTGGAAGTCCAGAATACCGACTGTGAACTATCGACTTCCAACTTGCAATGGATTGCGGCATTTTGCCCATGGGAATACTGAATTCATGCAGCCTCACTGCTGGATGGAAAAGCAAGAGGCACTAGAAGCTTTAACAACTTTAATAACTGTCTCTACTGTCCCCCTGTACAGCTCAGCACTTTCCGTCTTGTGGAATAACTCTAAACGAGCGATTCACCATGTACCAAAGACGAGCTGCAGAGAGGGAAATGATGAAGCCAAGAAAAAGCCCAGAGATACACAGGTAGAGTCGCCTATTGAGTGACCCTCTCACCTTCAGTGTGCTGTGGCTTCACCTCCTCTTTTAACAGCTTTCAGGTATTTCTCTCACCTTTCCTACCTGAAAATCAACTATCTATCTTGGCTTATTTGTTCTCATGCTCTGTGGAGGTCAGTTTTATTTTCCCACCAATTTTTCTTTGCTGTTTTCTGTTTTGTGTTGTCTTTGCAGTCCAGTTAAGCTGCAACAGTTTGTTGTTTTGGCAGCTGCACCGTCGTTTCCCGTCTGTGAAATGTGCATTTAACTATCTTGTCTTAACTGTGTCTCTTTCTCGCAGGAGAATTGATGTTTCACCCAGAGCTTTTATGAAACACTCTCAACTTTTTGAGGCGATGAAAAGCTCAGAGGATGGCACTTACAAGGTGACTGAACATTTTGCTGTATGAAGTATGTTGGAAAGACAAACGACAGCAAACCAGTGTGCAAGCCAGATGCCTTTAGACTGCACTCCTTTAAAGCCTGTGGCTTTCCTTGAAGGGAGATGCACAAAGTCTGAGAGACGCGAATGTGAAATAAGGCACTTTGACTTGGTTGTTTGTTATATATCGCCTTCACACATGGTTAGACTGTGGGCACAGGCCTGACCAAGGCTAATGAAACGTATAAGTTCATAAATGGAAGCCACTGTGCCAAAGGACTCGAAGCAATTGTCTTCGTAAGTATTCTTTAAAGAAATAAGGAACGGAAATAACCAACAGCAAGCCCTTTATGCACCTGTGCTAAGATTTACATGTTTCTGAGTAAACCCTTACAATTATGATGAATGTGCATGGACAAACTTGGTCAAGCATTTTGTAAACATGAGGCAAATACTGCCGACATATAGAATTGAGTTCACGTAAATTAGCATGAACAGTCCTATCTTAATAGTGGTTTTGCCAGTCATACAGATGCTCCAGAACTACGAATTCTGTAGTCTTTACAGTAGGTAGCAGCAACTATTTCCCAAAGCATACGTCAAAGTTTTTAGATTGGTTTCTGTCCTTCCAGGTAGCTATTGGATTCAATACAGTCAGTACAGTAAGAGAATTAACTTGCAGGGACACTTAAAACGTGTTTGAAATAAGAAATGCGTCACTGTGCACCTTCAGGGATGGTTTTGAAAACACTTGGTTAAGGATACCTGTAAGCACCATGTTGCTACGGCTCTGATGTTCAAAGTATGGAAATCAGCTGCTGGAAGTCATGTTACACATGGAAGAGAAAAAGAGCAAGGATGAGGTGAAATATGCTGGTGCTGATTGTTCCTGTTGTGCATCAGCTTCTTGAAGGCTTGAATACTGGACAACAAGCAACTTGAATGCACCAAGGAGGTTTTCAAAACACACTCCTCTGACAGTTGCAATAGCCTTGACACAAAAAAAGAAGCTGTTGAAGTGATGAATTACCTATCTGAAGCAGTTAGGGTTGATTTTCTTTAAATAGCTGCAGCAAGGGCAGAAAATCTATCTAAAAACATATGCTTTGGAGAATGGTTCAAATTACAGAAACATTCAACAGGACACGTTTTGAGCCTTCAGTGCACTGGAAAATTAACTTGGTTTCACTAATGTCAGCTCGCTGGGACACAAGTTTTTCTCTCTTTACCAGTGGACTTCACTATATAGTAGGGCTGTCCGGAATACCATTTTTGGGCCTTCAAAGCTTTGGTGACAATTAAGGGATGGTGGCTTCCTCGTGGACCACATTTGTGCTTGTAAATTCAATTGAACCATGGAATAAAATCCAGTTTTACAGTTTTGTAGGTTGCTGCTGTTGCTTTTCAAATAATACTTCCCCAAATATTGATGCAGAGTTTCTGTGAAAACATAGACAAGACAGATGCGCGCTGTGTTTCTCTGAGGCACAATGATTGGCCAGGGCGACGGATTCAAAAGGTCCAGTGTGAAGAATTTGGTGGTTTCCAATGGTGGAGATTACAAACAACGAAGTAGCGCACGACTCACCCTTTGCTAGTGGTGGCCAAAACCGAAAAAATCCTTCTCTTTGGTTTGTCCACTCTGGATGACTGTAGAAACATGGCAGATTCGGAGGAAGAGGACCTGCTCCCTCTGTAAAAAGTAAAGGGCTCATTCTAAGGTATGAAAATACAACAATTCTTATTTTCAGGTGATTTTACACTAAGTAAAGGTAATTATGAATATCATATTCCATTTCTGCCTATAGATCTTTCTAAATCCTACACACTGGACCCTTAAAAGCTATACCTTTTGCCTCCATTGAGTTAAAATTCTGTAGGCTGTGACTCTGAGGGGCACTTTTAGTGGTGGGAAAGTAGGCAGAATTAAATAATAAGATTAAAATGTTTATTCCAGCTTAAGCAATATCCGCTGGCTTCCCTTCAACACATAGCTTCTCTTGCTGACTTGAGCAGCTCAAATCGCTGTTACAGCTTACAGTTCAGCATTCAACCAATCAGATCGTGCTTTGGATTGGCATTCAAATATTGATTTGAATGCTGATTATCATGGCATGCTTCCAAGCTTCGAAGCATTCCGGTCAGCCCTACAAACCAGCTTGGCTCAGAGTAGACTGGTAGGATCTACATGCTAATCCAAAGTCTGTCCACGACGTTGTGCTCTGTTTTGATCTGCTCAGGACGGCGGGGAAAAAATGAAGGGTGACCCAATGGACCTTCGTTTGGATATTGAACGACGTAAAAAATATTCCACCCATGAAAGAGATTATAATCAGGATCGGGGAAGAGATACGGGAGATTCCCCAGATTCTAGTAAAGAGAGATCTGTGGAAAAGTCCTCCAAATGCCACAAGAAATCCAAGTATGTTAAACTCTCCTGTACTTTGTTTTGTTTTAAACCATCTAAATTATATAGAATATTTGTGTTCATTTGCCCTGCATGATAAACAGTTGGGCATGAAGGATTTTGTATGCATCATTTCTCCTTTTTAGGAAAAGTAAGAAGAAGCGCTCTCGCTCGAGTTCATCCTCATCTTCCTCGTCCTCCAAGTCTCAAAAAGAGGATGTGCCCCATGGCAAGTCTGAGCCCAAAGATAAGGGCTTTAACAGAGCCCGACTGGGTCAGACGGAGTCACCAGAATCTGTTGAAAGAGGAAGGCCACGTGGAGGATTTGTAAGTTTGACAAAGGGATGTTGGGTTGATGGAGAAGAATAATTTCGAGCAAGGATTGTGTCGATTTCAACTGTACATGTTACTTGCATAGTTTGCTGTGCATCTATGACTTGCTGCTTTTTAATTCCTCATCTTCTTCTGGAATTACAGCAAGTCCGAATTCGTGGAAGGGGCTGGAACAGAGGCAATGATCAGGGAAACTGTTCTCAAAGTAACAACATGTCGAACATGGCAGCACACCCAAAAAATGAAGACTGGGACCCAGAGTACACTCCCAAAAGCAGAAAATACTACTTGGTAGAGTTAATCACTTTCCCACGCACGCCTCCCATCTAAGCACAATGTTGTGGTTGCTAATCAAGCCCAAATTTCTACTTTTGCCGCTGTTGTCTTAACACCTCCATGCTTTTCCTTCTTTCTCTCAGCACGATGACAGAGATGGGGAGTTCAAGTGGGTGGACAATCGAGGGCGAGGACGGGGAAGCTTCTTGCGCGGTAGGGCACGTTTCATCATCCGCAAAGCCACTGGGGGCCTCAACACCATGAGCCCCAAATGGGCCCATGACAAGTTCCAGGTCAATGGGGAGCAAGGTGGCGAGCAGGAAGAGGAGACAGAACAGGACCATAAAGACGGAGAAATTGATGCAGAGCATACTTGAGCAGTGAAGCAATGTGCTGAAAATCTTAATTTTCTTCTTCTGTGTTGTTTTGGGATCCGACTCAGCGATTTTATCCACCACAGTGGATTCATAAATGCAGATTAAAATGTTTTAAGACTCAGCTATCACTAGTAAAACTTTTGTGATTTCACCTCAGCATAGGATACTATCTCTGACATATTATGACCATTTGCCACATGAGGATACAACTCATAACTAGTAGAAGCACTGTTTCAGGGTGAACTGCTGTTCCTCAAAAGAATTTGGATCTATGTTACATGTTTTTTGGTAAAAGTGAATGTTTTTGAGCAGAATTTTGGTAGTATTTACACTTCTCTTCTAGGAATGATTATAAAATGACTCCCTAATGGCATTTGTATTTTTAAGTAGCGGGTGAAAATAGCAGGGTAGATCAGAACAGCTTGTGCCTTATTCTTGTGTAAGTGAAGCAATGTTTTGTGAGCGGGCTACAAGATAAATAGTTGTACTGATAAATGCAGTAAAATCGACTCCAGTTGCCCATATGTGAGTTTTTAAAAAAGCAGGCTTGTTGTTCTTAAGCTGCGTCTTGTCTGGTTTAGAATAACAGCAACATTGTAGTTCATGCTGACATTGAACACATCACAGTTAAGCCAATTTCGCACTCGACAAATGACCCTGATCTGACAATGGGACCAAACTGTATGGGGTCAAAGGTTACGCTCTGCAGTCTTTCATTACACAACCTCCACCAGATCTACAGCACTAGATAGCAGCAGGAGACTGTTATTAGAAGGGTAACTACCTGTACATTTAAAGTTGTTCATTAAACATTTTGCTGACAAAGATTTCTATAATTTACAGTAGCTCTTTGACTGATCTTGGATGCCACTTATCAATGTATAATATTGATAGTGAATATATGTTTTCCTCTAAAGACACTCATTGTAGTTTTTTGACTTTGTCTGTAAAGCAGAATCTGTTCTTATTGCCATAGATTTTGATGTGTTTTCATTTGCTTTTCTCCAGCCAATGATGATTTAATCAGTGCTGTAAATTGTGTGGAACTGTGTTAACAATGTGATACAAGAGGTTTCAAAATTAGCATTTGTTTGGTCTGTAGTTTGAAAGACAAGGATTACAGTTTGTTTAATCCTATAATAAGAATGTTCTTTCAGTGCATATGAGGATTAGGCCTATGTCTTTCTGGCAAACAATTGATTACATCATTTATGTGCCTTGCTGTTGGTGCACTGGTCTTACTTGTACAATACAGGTCTACAGATACACACATTTAACTGTTTAATGGTTACCTGCTTTGGGAAAACTGCTTTTTTTAAATAGGTGTTGTTACCGTTTTTTTTTTCTTAGAGACTGTAAATTAAAGAGACACTGATGACTTTAATGTTTGCCTTGATGTCTTTTATTGTTTATCTTAGGTTTGAGGGCAATTTACTTTATTATTTGACTTTACGCCATCCTTGTAGTTTACTCATGGCAAACAAGCAGCTTGATGCATGTCCACCAGTTTGACACCAGAGGGACAATGAACATACAGTTCACACAGTATACTTCATCAGGTGAATGATCATCTTGAGAGCAAAGGCCTCTGCTCAACTGCTTGTTGTAACTTTCACTTAACAGCTTTGTTTACTCGAAGAAACTATGCAGCAAATTAATGTACACCCATTCATCAGTGTGATATACAGCTTTCCAACTATCTAATACCCATAACAGTTGTTTCGTTTCTTATACAAGTGAATGCCCGAGCTAAAAGACAACTACAATTTCTCCATGTGCACCACTATATGTGTGTCATGTGTGATATGGCCAGAATTTTTGTTCAAAACATTAAACAAATTAACTGATGTTATCAGCAGAATCAAGAAACAGCCAGTCTGACGTCCTAAAGAGGCCCATGTGCACCGTTTTCGAGATGTCTACTCAAGTGAGCATGCTAACCAGCTAGCACTGGTCCATCATGTCTGACAATACCACTTCATACTACAAGAGCCGATAGCCCCAATTTTTCAACTGGGATATGTAAGAGGGTGCCAGACAAGGGGTCTCCTTATTGCATCCCCAGACTTCAAACTGGCATCTGTCCGGCTCAGAAGCTATTTCCGGTCCGTGCCCGGTCTCCAGCCATGTTGACAACTCACAGGTTTAGCTGAACTGAATCAATTAGCTAACGGAAATTAGCTACAGCCAACGAGCAAAGAGTATAGCAAGCTCTAGTGAAGCGAGAGGAAATCCCGCATGCACTCCTTCTGCCCAAGAGGAGCGCTCCGAGGCCCCCAGTCTGTAGCTCTTTTAACCCGCTGTCGCTGTCTCCTACAGGTTGTCTACATATTATTATTGACAGTGAATTACTAACTTTATTTTAGATCGTCCTCAGTGTTGTCAAAGCCTTCAAATTTTTTCCATGATTGTTAGAAAATTTCAGTCAGTGACAGTTAAATATTCAGCTGACACAACCTCTGGGATACATAACTGTATCAGTTCACGTAGCAAGTATCCACAGGGCAATGAGGTTATGTAATGTTTTGAAACAGCGGTAAGAGGACATTAAATTCAGCAATCTCATCATTTAACTTGCCACTTTCAGCATGTAGGTTGTGATTTCCTGTTGAGTCGGGTATTTTGGAAAAAACATGCAAATAGTGGAAGGGAGGAGGACAATGCCTGAAATAGTCACCCAATGGCATTATTATACCTAAAGTTTACATCCTGTGAGTCAGACTGACTAACAATCAACAGAGGGAGGATGAGGAAGTACTTGACTGGAGGAGTTTTCCCCAGTCTGATGTATTAGCCTAATGACCTATATATCAACTTGAGCCAAGAAAAGGGAAGAAGCCTGAGTTACTAGAACAACTACAGCCCATGTAACAGAGAAGCCTACATTTATATCTTCCTATAGTATGTTTTCTGTTACCCGTTCTTTGCCCATTCTTATTTTAGTGTGTGAAATTCAGTCTTGCGTAGCTGGGTTCTGCTTTCTATAAACAGCCAGCCACTTTGCCAGAAGGGCCGTGCAACAGCATCGATATTAAAGACCCACACTAAAAACAAACTCCTCCCAAGGAACATAAAAAAAGGCATTGAGTTGCAATTTTGTCCAGTGTGGGAACATATGAATCCGTGCTGCAGACGAGGACTGAAGTGCAATTGTGCTGCCTGTGAAAGCTGACTTTCAGTTCAAATATGCTCATGTCCGCAGATGAACAATGTTGTCATGCTCCACTTTAACCAACACTTATTATGAGCTCTGTTCTTTCACTATAAACCCGTCTTACCTGTTCCGCTCTCCAATTCCCACCCTCCCCCTCTCCTCCTTCTCTCTCTCTATCTCTCTTGCACTCTCTCTCTCTCTACTGTATGACCCATCCTACTCCTTGCTGTTAACTTGTCATGACAAGCCTCAGGAAAACTTGCTCAATGTTAATGTTTGACAAGTAGGAAGAAAGGGCCTAGGCTGCCACATCGCTCAGTCACAGACGAGACAACCGCACTCTCTCAGTTCTCCTTTCACACAAAAGTTTGTTTGCTGCTTTGTGAAGGAATTATTACATATTTAAATCCGGAGGAGGCAGACAGACAGTCAGCATGGGTAAGTCAGCTTCATGGCCTGTTCTTAGGTACTGGTAGATTTTCTTGAAGTTTTAATCTTCTCAGCTGCCTGTTTGCTTATAATCTGAACATCTGCTGGTTGTTTTGTGTCTGCACAAAATGCTATTGATAGTATTTTTTATATGGCGTGCAAATAAACTAAAGCAGTGGGACATACCGGACACCTTTGCATAATACAAACTGGATGCATTTATGTTTTCAGGAAAATCTTATTTTTAGTAGGCAATTAATGATTACTTTAGTTGTTGAAAAAATCTGCCGAATATTTTCACCATTACTCGTTTAGTCTATAAAATGTGAAAAGAGCCCAAAATGGCATCTTCAAATAGCTTTTTTTGTCAAACCAACAGCTCAGGACCCGAAGAATCTTTGTTTACCATCACTAATGACAAAAATAAGCAGTCAATCCTTACTTTTAAGAAGTTGGAACCAGCAAATGTTTGACATTTTTGCTTCAAAACTGACTGCTATGTTTAGGCCAGCACCAAGAGAAGTCTTTATGTCAGTCAGTGCTGAAAGACCTACTAACACTGGCTCGCTCAAGGCTGAAGGAAAATACTGGCATGGAATACATGTTTTTCTTCTTGTGACAGAAGGGAACTGTACAGTATTAAGCGTAATAATCGACATTTTCGCAAAGCACATATCCTTGGCTGCCCTCCAATCCTTCGAGGTTTGTCTTGGTTCTGAAATGTCAGGACACATCACTTGTGAAGCAAGCACACCAGCCTCTGTGCAAAGAATCTAATTTTCTGCCCCATTTACGGCTACACTGTAGAGGTGCTGGTGCTGATCGACTTCGAGGGCACCATGGGAGACGAGATCACAGTGAGGGCGGGGGATGTGGTCAAAAACGTCACCAAGGCCAGCGAGGAGGGATGGCTGGAGGGCGAGCTGAGAGGAAAGAGAGGCATCTTCCCTGCCAACTTCATCAAGGTCTGTTACCACCCCCACAGCGTTGTACTGTCACTGTCACTGTGCTGTGTGTGTATGTGTGTTCACATTTATCCAGCATGTTAAAATGTGCCCCGTTT
>CAEMYA010000130.1:2157644-2169309 GCA_903131615.1 Diplodus sargus
CACACACACACACACACAAACACACACACACACACACAACTGAGAAAACAAAAACAGCCCTGTCTTGAGGGGGCTGCTAATGGAAAAGGAGCTTTTTCTGAAGATTGTTTCCAAGCAAATGCATTTGGAAAGTACTTTTCCAGCTTCCATTCAAATACGTCCTAATGTTTAAAAATGTTATAGGCTTTCACCTCAAGGCTAATTCTTAAGAAACCTCGTATCAGATCTAATGAATGCATAAAGGTTATTGAACATTTCTGCCACCAATGTATACAAGCTATAAAAGTGAAACCAATGCCAGAGCAAGATAAAACAGACTACAAGACTGCAGCTGCCATGCTCTGCACCTGCACCCATTTCAGTTTCAGAAACTGGAAACCACATTTAAAGTATGTTTTTTTTTTCCATTTGAGAACGTGAACTACATCCTGTACTTTTGTTAGCTGATACACTGTTCCAGAAATAACTGCAATAAACATTGCTATTATCACTAAAGTAATGATAAAATAATATAAAATAAAAGTACACTTTATAGTAGAGGTACACTTTTCAAGAGCAATGAACTTGTATTCATTATTATCTATTATTAATAGTCAAGGAACGATAAACATAAATAAGATAAAACCACACAACCAAAACAATGCATAAAATAGGCTCATGGGCTTGCTTACAAAAATAGAAAGTGGGCAATATTGAGGTCAGCAAAAATTATTGAGGTCATGCACATAAGCCAATAATTCCACAAAATGTGTATGATAAGTTAATTATGTAATTATTGTGACAGACCTAAATGCTATATTTTCTTTATAGGTTTCCCCCTCTTTTTCAAATTAAATTAAAGGTTGATATAAATAGATAATATATGCTATATTTCATACTATATAAAAGTGTTACTCTTTGTTTCAGTAGAACCAACGGTGATGTGGCTCCTGTTTCAACAAAACAACCAGAGGAGAAAGAGGCCGACAATTTTGATGGAGTGGATTTCCAGACTGAAAAGCTGAGTCATCCCACAGCAAACAGAGCCAAACCCCCGCAGAGGAGACCACCATCAGGCCTGGTCACAGCAATCCAGGTTAGCAACAGACTCGTACTGATTTATGCTTGAGGTGTGACCATTTTAGAGGTGAGAAGGCATGTAATGAAAATGAGGCAGGAACCACTGACAACTTGCCAAACCACATGAGTAGTGCTAACCACCATTTCTTTAGATGACCTTTGCAACTTGTGATTATGACTGCAACAATGAGGCAACTCCTTGCTTTATCTTGTGCATACTTTCTATATAACAGTGCAAACATTTTTGTCAATGGATTGAACATATTTAGAGGTACCTTGCATTTCAAGCTCCATTTGGTGCTTCAGTGGCATGTTTTCTGCACTCCAAATGTTGTCACGTTATTTTCAGCACAAATCATATTTTGTGAGTGATAAATGTGCAAAAAAGTTATTAGTCTAGGCTCTGCTACTACCAAGGTACAGCATTCATGCAAGAGAAATCATTGTAAGAGAGGAAGACATAATAATTTCTGCACTTGTACTCTCAATAGATCAGAATGCAATGGAGCAAAAAGATCTGTTTGAACAAGAATAAAGCCTTTGTGATAAACACAAGTTTTCATGAGTCGCTCACATGCCAACTGTACACCCATAGCAACAAGTTCTGTCCTGATCTCTAGGGATGATCAAAAGTCATTCTGGGAAATTAAGAAGATAATTCCTTGAAATATCTTCCTGTGGTTTGTACATAGCTGCCCCAAAGACAGACATAAAAACATAAAATTGGCATAATACAGGCATGCAAGTTCTTAAGGCAGGGTGTGAGGATTGACTGAATGTTAGAAATGTTAGCCTTTAAGGCATCACTTCTGTCCCTTTGCAGGCCCAGAATGTAACCGACCAGACAGAACCAGAATTGTCGCCAAAAAAGTTCCAGACAGAGAAATTGCCTGGCTTGCAAAAGGTTTGTGTTGTTGACTGCTTCAGTATGGAACCCCGGTGCATTATACATTTCACTTAGTCTTGTAAATAATTTAATCTTGAGGCCAGTGAAATTCAGTGGTCTTTACAATGTCATGCAAAGTCATCTAATTCCTTGCAGAGTACAGAAAACCTTCTGCCAACACCTGCAAAGCCTGATCATCGGCCCAGGACGCCGCCTCCCGTTCGACCAACACCACCCAAAGTAGTTGTGGATGGCAGAACTGTGACGCATAAAGAAGAGCCAACTATGGAAAGCCTGCAGGCTGAGATTAAAGAACTAAGGATGGCCCTAGAGCTGCTACAGACAAGACATGAGTGAGTAGTACTTGTTTAACATACCTGAGATCTGTCAAAAATGTAGTGTAACATTTATGTAACTAATGTACACACAACACAAACCATGATAAATTCCTAAACCCAACCAAGACGTTTTGACACCTAAACCCAGCTCAGAAGTTTTGGTAGCAAAACGTTACCAAGACATTTGGTGCCCAGATCTAACCAAACTGCAACTGTGTCACAAAGTTTACAGCGTGACGACAAAGGCTGAGTACATCTGTTGCTGGTAGCTCTCTGGCCAGTGGTCGATTATGTGTTTTTGGGTATTGTCATACATGTGGGGGGTTTGGGAGTCAGTTGACCTATTCAGTCATGTAGATATGACACAGCACTGCTTCAATCACACAGAGGGACTTCATAACACTCAAGTTTCCCATCTTAGCTATCTGAGAACACGTAGGTGGACACTCTTATCCCTAATGAATTTCTGGGGTTGTTTAGGGGGACTAGCAGACACAGGAAGTGACTAATCAAAACCTAAGACAGCAATACAAGCTGTCTATTAAACATACATGTTCCACTCAGGGAAGATAAAAAAGATTTGATTTAATATGACACATCAACAGCATAACATGCCATTGTAGACACGATTTCAATCAGAGAAGTGCACTATCTACCTGGAACAGCTGGCTTTAGGTTTTAGATAGCATACCTGTTCATAGTCGGCAGTCACAATATTTAAAAAATGTTCTGTGACATTATCTGTAAGATAATCTTTCATTCCTGCTACCAGCCTGCATAACATTTGTTGTGATACAACATTTTTATTCTCATGGTGACAGGAAAGTTTCTTATACTGTTCAGCCTAAGATTTACATCTTTGTATTTAAATCTGCAGTAACTGATTTTTTTGGCCACTTGGGGGCAGCAGAAACGAGTTGTAAACGCAACTTTGACACAACTTTAGTTGCTATTTGTTTTCGTTAGTGGTGTCAGTCTGTTGGTTGGTGCATGGCAAGTAGAGTACAGAGAGTTTTTAGAGCTTTTCACTAAAAACAGCTGCATTCTGCGTACGAAGGTGCGAGAGCAAACGAAACAGTAAAGCTGTGGGCTGCACAACACAACTCTAAAGCTCTGTAAAGCTGAGGAGAGTGGCAGATTTACGTGACAACTCTCATCAATACGAGCAACCCCGTTCCCATTGTTACATTGCCATTTTGATACATTATCACAAAATTCTTAATTATAGCTGCTGTAAAGAAAGACATGTTCAAGACAGGCAAACCTCCAATAGAGTGATCAAGACCTACTAGTATTATTCATTTGACTTGGATGTCTTGACCTACATACTCATGTCTACAAACTCCTCTTTTTGTTTCTGTCTCTTTTGATCAGGCGAGACATGCAGGAAGTGAAAGAAGAACTGAGGGAGGAGAGAAGCAAACGAATGACACTGCAGGTCAGTGAGGCATGACTTGAGCTTTGCATTCACTTGTACTGCCACTAGAAAGAATACAGAAGTTGCGGATCCAAAAATCATGACTTTTGGTATAACTGACTGTTAAATGTCTTTCCCACACAGGAGGAAATGCACAGTTTGAGGATGAAGCATTAATCCCAACACAGACTGTGATTCGGCTGGCCGTCTGACACTGTGCCATGCAGACCATTGTACTGCAGATTAAAACAAGATGAGCATTTTTCTGACATGGAATGGGGATGGAGAAGACAAGCAAGCCCTCCCAGTGAAAAATTAGAAAGTAGGACTTTGGATCAAGCTACTTCTGCAGTGGACTAGATAAACTTGATCCTAAATTTGATGTACTGTTAAAATTTTATATTTGAATGCTGGAAATCACAAATATTTTAGACAAAAGTGGGTCACGCTTTGGTGCAAATTTTTATTTTACACTGTTCTGTTTTTAAGAGTCACCTCTATTACATTCATCAAAGGATTTACTGTACTTTTAACATTTAATGCCTCAGCAGAAAATGTTGTATATGCAGCTGTACATAGGAGGAAATATTGTAATGTCTTTTGCAAAGACCTATTATATAGTTCTAAGTCATCCAAAGGGGAATTGTTACCTGAATGTTAATAACTAATATACTACTGTCAAAAACATAGGCTGTCATGCAGGGGATTTTTTTTCACCAGATTGTAATACTGCATTAATCCACTGGGGGGCACTATATGATTACTATACATAAAGAGACGTACCAAGATTCCCAGTGAATGTTGGATTGGTGGAAGTGACCTGGCACCAGTGGCCTCACGTTAGAGAACCGATCATATATTTTATTCAGAGGAGTAAATGGCTGATGTTAATGAATCAAGCTTTTATGAAGCAAAATCCTAAAAAACTGTTGTTGAATCACTTCAGGCGTCTTAACAGAGTTCGTGGTCAACTGCATTCTTCTGCAGTTAAGTGGAAAAGCCATCCTGTGTCACTCAGAGAAAAACTGACTCACTCTGAAAACTCTGAACATAGTGACTCAACGCGATGGATGCAGAGAACGTGGGAGAGAATTAATGAGAAATTCTTTGCACCCACGAGAGAGCTATTTAACTCTGCCATATCAGATCAGTCCAATCTTCAGAGGAAGGCGTATAGATTTGTTTTTTGGCTCCAAAAGGTGGCAGCGGTGGGCTCCTGTCTAAGCCCTACTAGTGTTGCCCACTGGAGAGCACATCTGGACAACATCTGGAGCTCATCAAGGATCGGGGTGCTTCTGAAACTGCCATGGGAACATACTATTTTTAAATACTGTGTTGAATAATGGTCATTAAGGGCACATTCCCTTGTGGTCAAGGGGTGAAATGAATGAAAATAAACAAACAAAGGATTCTTTATATGGGGACAGTTCTGACTTTTTGAATGACGTGAAAATGCCCTTTCTGCAAATACAAGGTTTTTCTTTTTTGTTACCAAAGAAACTGAGCAATGATTAATCAATAAGTTGTCAACTACATACTAGAGTCTAAAGTCTCTGTTTTCAGCTTCTTATATGTGAATATATTCAGGTTTCTTAACAGTAAACAAAATATATTTGGGTTGTATAAAAGAGCAATACATTTGAAGACGTCATCTTGGGCTTTGGAAAATTAATCAATATTTTTCACCATTTTCCATCATTTTATAGAAATAATAACTCGTAGATTAACTGAGAGACTACTTGGGAGATTAATTGACAAAGGAAAATAATCATTAGTTACAAGAATGTCAGTGATACAGGTGCTGCTTAACAGTTGGGAGTAGTGAAAAGTGAGTGTTGACAACTGAGGCAGTTTGGAGCTCAGAGGTCAAAAACCAAGAAAAGCCCCTCTGAGTTAAAATTAGAAACTGAATTGATGCAGAACAGTACTCCTCTGTCAAAAGAGAAAGGAGCTGGACGGATGCAGAAAGAAATCCTTTGACTGATTGCCTCATGGGAAATTAAATCTGCCGCATATTAAAAACGTTGTTTCAATATGGATACTTTTAATGAGAAGAATCGTGAGGCTGTCAAAAATTACTGCTTATACCCACAGAATTATGTTGTTTGTGCAATTTTAGACTCAAAAATATTTCTAATTTGGCCATCAAGATAAAAAGTAATGATTCCACAGTCCAAAGTGGTGGTTAAATAGCTTGAATGTTATTATCTGGTTTATGGAGGGACCGTGAAAAACAGTCTGCAATATGTTGGTCTTTGTAGAGCTCTTTCCCACGCCGTGTTGTGGTTCAGATTTATGGCTTTCCTTAACTGGATTTCATGTTAATTTCATTGATTGTTTCATAACTGCATAATTACCATGAGGTTAAAATATGTTGGCTCTAATTACATGTGCTTTTTTGGTTACATCCTGTAAAACAGAAGGAAAAAAAAAACACGCTATTCAAAATACTGAATGGTGGCTTTAGTAAAACACATTTTGGGTTGTATGATTTGGAAGTAGATGCCATTCACAAGAACTTTATACAAATGTAATTACACTTGTACTTCTTCAAAGAGTCCACACCATCAATGCCACTGATTTCTGAAAGCCTGTGGCCACATGAGAAACTTTTCCAAGACCTCAACAGAGAGAACTCCAGTGTGGGCTCCCTCTAAAAACAGAGCAGGGCCCAAGGCAAACCTGGAGCCACTATGCTTGTGCTATGAGGACGACTCTAGTAGATGTCCTTGGCCTGACTCCATCTCCAACCAAGCCCCCTCTACAAGCAACACCAGCCTCACAGCAGCTCCAGTTTGCTCGACCGAATGTGAACATATGCCATAAAAAAATGATTATTTTGTACATTTTCCCCTTTGTTCGTCTTTATTGCCATGCCAAGAATTCACACTAGCCTTATTCATAAGTTGTAAATCACCAAACCACTAAAAATTGACTTGTGCTCGTGTCCAATACAAACATTCGCCCAGGGTGGGCAGTTCATCAATGTTCTGCAAGTCTTTGTTGGCAGCCAGGCAATGATTCATACAGTCGACTCAGGTGGAAGAGATTTATAATGTGAAAACAGAGTTGATATTGGCCATTTCACCTGGTCTTGCCCTGTGAGCACGCACCCAAGTCACAGCAGCAGAGTTTGGGGAGCGATGTTAATACACTTCCCCCAAAACCACATCAGATAAAGAGCAAGGCACCAGCTATTAGGTCGACTCTACTACCACTACCCTAACCTCAAATCCAGGAATATATCTTGCATGAAGCTGTAACGAGGATCAGATTTGCATTACCCAAATTCAACATCTCCCTAACTAATCCAGACATGAAGTGTATGAAGAAAATGCAGAAACCAACATATAAGCATATCAGCCCACCTGTAAAACAATGTCACCAACAAAGAAGGAAATACGGCACGAAACCAATTAAGCCCCTATCACAAGCTTCAAAGCATCATAATGAGATGATGCCCACAATTACTACCAACGCAAATACAGCATAAACCTAAGAACAATTTATTCTTGTACTGTTCTTAAGTACAGTTCTGAGTTCCTTTACTTGAGTATTTCCATTTTCCGCCACTTATACATTTCCTCTCCACTTCATTTATTGGATATATACCAGATTATTCAGTGTTTATAGGCTGTCATTGTAATGTGACATGTTACCCATCAGATATTGAACATTTTGTGAGAGGAAGTTGCACCGGATCCACATAGCACATTTTAAAATCAGACATCTGACATAAAAATCACAGATACAGATAATTGGAAAATGCTGAATATCTGCCTACAATAATTTGCCAGGGCCAACAATCAGTTTACCCTAAAGTAAAGACGTTGTGTTAAAATATTGCTATGGCAAAATATCATGTGAAAATCAAAACTACACGTTAAATTAATCATACATATATTTACATGAATGTATACTGTATGCAATGGGTACATTTATTATCCAATATTCAGCATTTTTCTAATTGTCAATATCAGATGTTTTTTTTATCTGATTGTCAATAAAATCTGTTAGTTTAAACATGCACTCATTTGGTTCTGATGCGGCATCTGAAAAGTAACTAGTATCTTAAGTTACAACTAAATCAGTCTAAATAAGTACAGTATGTGCCTCCAGAATGTGGTGGGGTGGAAGTATAAAGTAGCAGAAAATGAGTGAATGTACATAGTTACATTCCATCACTGCTTTTAATACTTCAATTATCTTAACTTTTCACTCAAGCATGACTTTTGGCATCTTCTTAAAAACACTGGTAAGATGTTGAGATGTTTTGAATGTATATGGTGGCTCGAAATGAAAAGTCTTTAATGTCATTACAAAGTTATTCGAGGCAACACTGAATATTTGTGCTAAATGTCTTGGCCGAGCCTTCAAATAGTTGAGATATTTCAGTCTGGAGCAAAGTGCTGGGCAGTTGAGCCTGGCTGCTAGCATGGCTAAAAACACTGCCAGGCACATAGCATAGCTAAGCGAGCACTTAGCTCGGTCAGGTGGGGGAGCAGGGATGTTGCGGTCCAACAGTTGAGGACAGGTGGAGAGCAAACTCACCTCAGCTTGAGGTGGTTCGTGTGGAGGGATGACGGAGGAGAAAATGCGCATTTCCAGTCCAATTTAACGAGCACTTTGTACACAACAGAGGAGGCTGATGAAGTAGAAGAAGAAGCTAACGAGTCAACAGGTGTGGAGTTAATTGCCGCCAGACAGAGGGTGCGCTTGATTTGCATCACCGTCGCTACCGGCCGGGCTGTCCACCTGAACTAGCTTACAGATTTGGCTCCGTTTGCAAGTTTTTGTCTCTCTGTAAAGGCTACAGGAAATTAATATTGTTATCAGAACATCCTCCTTTCACAGCACTAATGCCTGACTCCACCAGGGCCCTTTTGTTTTGCCAGACATTTACAAGTTCTAACCTTTTTGAGACATTGTGCAGACATAACAAATGACAAAGAGTGACCTTTTCAGTCATTTTATTAGCAAAATTAGTCTCTGTTCTAATCTAGATTATAAATCTTGAGCCAAAGAGTCAGCAGAGAATGACGAAGAGAAAACAAAAGTAGATGGATTTTCACTGTAATACTTTAATTTTGTCATTTCCTTTTTGGTGGAATTATCCCTGAAAACACAGACTCCAATTTAATGTACTCATAAATTAAAGACTCCAATTTTGTTTAATTGACTTTACATTATACTGTGTAATCTGACCCCTCCTAAATTGATTTAAACGTGCTTGTTCAAACAATGTCATTTCCTGTTTTCCCCCAGAGGATAAATGTCCTCGCTGCAAACAGGCAATCGCGATCTACAGTACATACATGGTCCTTACATACGCTTTCATCTTTCACTTATTTCATACATAAGTTGTGTGCATTTTTGTCATAAGCGCCATATATTACAAAAGAAACTAAAAAAAACAATGATTACTTTAAGTGTCCATCAGCTCCCACATCAGTCCTTAAGACACCGTTTGGTTTAATTTCATGTAGTCAGTCGAAAAAAATATCATTGCTACATAGGAAGTGCAATATCACAAAGTTCAGTCAGAGCCACGTATTTGGCATTTCAGTGTCCTGTTTCAATGATGTTGCCTTGAATCTAACACAGGCTCCGGGGACGCCAGGCCCACCCAAAGGTCCACGTCAGTCCTCGGAGCTCACAGTGTTTCCCCGTAAAACCTCTCGTGTGTGTGTGTGTGTGTGTGTTAGTAGTAATGCACTCTTCCAATAGTCCCTGTCCCCGACCCGAGGATGTCGGGCTGGCCGTTCCTCCAGATCTCCCTGATGATCCGTTCCCTCTCCTCCAGCCGCTGCGCCCGCTCCAGCTCCTCGGCCGAAGTGAACACGTTCACGCTCAGCGTCCCATCCGACTGGCTGGTGTGGTTGCCGACGGGGATTTCCGTGCTGGGCAGCAGGACGGGC
Source organism: Diplodus sargus (assembly GCA_903131615.1). Lineage (NCBI taxonomy): Eukaryota > Metazoa > Chordata > Actinopteri > Spariformes > Sparidae > Diplodus > Diplodus sargus. Next base: position 2,167,263 of record CAEMYA010000130.1, read on the forward strand.
GTCTCTACGTCGTCCCCGTCTTCGTTATCGTCGTCGTCCTCGCTCTCCTCGTCCTCCTCGCTGATGTCCTTCAAGTGTTTTTTCTCGGGCGTGGAGGGGGCGATGTTGGTGCGCGGCTTGCAGGAGATGCGGATGACCAGGAGGCAGAGCGTCAGCACCAGGCCGAAACACACCCCGAGCACAAAGTAAAGGCCGAAGCTCTCCGGGTTTGCTGAGCGAAAGAACAAACGAGCCGATGGAGTTCAGTGTTGTTACTTGTTCTTTTTGAGGATAGAGATCTTATTGTTCGGTGCCGCAGTGTGACTTACCTTTGATGTGTGCGTATGCGGCTATGCTGTTGCTCAGGAGGTCCATTTCTTTTTTCTTCACGTCCATGGTGATCCTGACTTTGCTTTCCACGCACCTGGAAAACAACAAACAAGACACATCATATAAATCTGTCTTAAGATGCAACTCGACACGGCATTGATGCTCTTCCTGGTGCTGGAAGTCTTTTGAAATACTTCCCAGGCACCCCTCCTCCAGTGTCAAGTTCTGTGCGGCGCCGGGATGTCAAACCCACCGAGCGCGGTGCTTTTGCATGCGCCATCGTGTGGGTGGGATGAGGCTTCCAAGTGTCAAACAAAAGCTCCTCTGTGTCCTCCTGAAGTGCTGCCTTCAGCTGGGATCATCATAACGCATTTGGCACATGGCACTCTGCCTCTGCCATTCTCTCTGAACCATGACAGCCCTCTATTAAGGAGGTCAAGAGTCAATTTTCCAAGTATCCACAAAGGACTCCTTCCAGGCTGATGGGACTCCCAGATCAATTGTGGAGCTCAGGCTAAAAGGCCAGTGTTTTGTGGACTTATTTGGACTGTTTGGACTGAGTGTCCCTGACATTTTGACTGTCTGTCCTCCTCTTTTCCTGTTGATCTGAGGAGCTTTTGTGTTTTTAATCATTCCTGCGAGTCAAGTCACACTCCCTAGGAAGTAAAACATTTGGAGAGGAGACACAAGAAAAGTTCATGTTCATTCTCCTCCGCAGTCTGGTTTTTGTTTCCAGCAATTATCCACATCCAGTCCTCTGTGTTACCTTCATTCTACCTCCTCCTCGCTCAGTAGCTTTTTTGCTGTACAGGAGGAACAAGTCTGTTTCTCATCTGAATATATTGGATTTGCCTGCACGGAATACCAAACCAGGGTCGTGTCTTTGTGCATTTCCTCCCTCCCCGACTCTCCTCCTCCTCCTCCTCCTCCTCCACCCTGCTGCCCTTTCCTGCTGACTCTGGATTTTCTCCCTCACTTTGAGAACAATTTCCACCTCCCCGGTGTGATGACGTCATGGTGTGGCACCATAACAGTGTTGACGGCAACAGAGGAGAGACCGGTTCAAAATAAAAGGAGGCGCCTTTAATCCTTCCAGTCACTGTAATGTTAGCGCCACGCTCTGACATGTGCTTCGTGTTGTGGCCAGGCTGTGGAAAAAAACACTCTGTCCATGTGAAGCGATGACGAGCTGCGCTCTAACCTGTGCGCGCTTGCTCTCTAAGTCGAACCACATGTCGCCACGCCTACACGTGGATCATATGGACGTCCTCAAATTGCACAAACCGCATGTTTGTGTTTGCATTTACCTCTGAGTCGTACCCGTTGATAACCTCAGAGCCTGATGCGTTTCCTGATGCGAATACCTCGGTGATTTATGCAGCATTTGTGCTTGTTTGTTGACGCAGCTTCCAGTCAGACTCAAACATGAAACCACACATGTGTAAACCACGTGTAATGTGGCCCGCAAATAAACTCTAAAACACCCCCAAACGTTCTTGTTTTAAAAGCCAAAGCAAAACAGAAAGTGGAGTACGGATAGAGTTTAAAACTTACCACAAAAATGGAACTTCGGAGCACGTACTCACTCCCGGCTCATGGTGAGGCGAGAGGTTTGAGTTTGGATGCAGAAGCGATCACAGTCCTCTTTCTTTCTGCCCGTCGCCGCTGGATCAGGGCCCCGTGTGATCTTTGGTCCTCAGGCTAAACAGACAAGAGCAAACACACACACACACACACA
>CAEMYA010000130.1:2169352-2185762 GCA_903131615.1 Diplodus sargus
ACACGTCAAGCTACATTAGATCCAAACGCACTGAGGCGTCTGCAATGCAAACAATGACAGTCCTGCAGCAGGATACACGGTCCAGCAGGAGACTAGAGGCAAGGCTTTTCAGTTTTTCACTGGCTTTCGACTGTACTGTAAAACGCACAGAGACTCAGAAAACAGAGAAATTCCCAGGCTGTAATAAATTTTAGTTCTCCAGAAGCCCTGCATTTTGTCTTTACTGTAGTTGTATTGGTTCAGTGTCTGTGTGGGTGGTAAGTGTAGTTAGTTGCATCATTTCATTGCCAACGGCCAGTGGCGGACTCAGGATGTCTGAGAGGAAGGGGAGGAAAACATAACAATGGCACCAGCTGTACACAGTGAGGCACTCTATCGTGTTTTATCTACCGTAGGGGCATCCGAGAGAACACCTCTGCAGCACCAGCTTGCCATTGCAAAGAAGTGGCTTCTCCTTACAAAAGTTGGAACATGCTTTTCAGTTAGCCCTTGTAGGTGTGACGAGTAGAGATGTAGCAGCTACATTGCTAATTTCTTGCCTTAATATTGGTTCAGGTGGACTGCTTGTGTAATGTCTTGCCTACTTGCTGCAACAAAACCCTAATTGGTTCACAGAACCAAATCCGAATGACGGCGGTACCAGTCTTTAAACGGCCCCAAGTGGAGTACAAACTTCACAGCATGATCGAACCTCGAAAAAGTTGAGTGTTGCAGAGGGGCAGATGGAGTCATGTGCACACTGCCAATCCTGTGCAGCTTTCTCTTCTTTTGAAAAACACACACAATACAATAGCTGCACGTCTCATTATGTATTGTATTATATATAATGATATATTATTATCTTTGATTTTGAAACAGGACGGAGGTGGAATAAGGCGAAGTAAACGTTCAAACACATAATTAAATGTGACAAACATGAGGTATTCCTGCCACACTGGAATCTCTTAATGCAACGGCTCAAATCTAGAAAATCTTTCTAAAATCCTACAAAAGGAGCCCCAGAATAACTCAATAAAAGCCCTGTAACTTGCACGGGGGGGGGTCAGTGCTTCACATGCCAGGTGGGGGGGGATCAGGAGCTGTAGAAAATGCTGAGCTGTGAAGTTTTCTGACTCGTAGCCCTGTTTAGGAAAAAAAAAAAAAACTCCTCTGCCAGCTGCCGTTGGTTTAGCAGAGCCGCTGTGCTTTTCCAGGGCAGATTCTGATCTTGCTGACTCTTGGCAGATCCAATGTACACTACAGAGCGGCCGACTGAGACAGCGCTCGGGGGGGCCAAGTGACAGCGCCGTCACTATGGCAACGTGTTTTTCCAGGCCACCCCCTCGGTCCCCGCGGGAGCCACAGCGACGGGCCCTTGGGGATGGACCTACGCGTTGTCTTCCCGTCGAGCTTCCTTCCTTTCTTTTCAATTATGAACAAGTTCATCTCCTCCCCTCCCGCGGAGCCTAATCCCTCCCTGCTAATGGAATCTCCACATCATTATCCAGGAACACGGGCCCTCAATGAGATATTTTGTTTTTGTCTCGAGGGCAATAAAGCGAGCGGCTCGAATGACTCTAGCCAAGGTCAAAGTTAATGACCGGACACCTCCAGTACAGTAACTGGCCTCCTCTCGCTCTGGAACGCAGCCAACCTTCATCAGGACCCAGGCATCCATTAACTGGTGGTTAATAACAACTGGAGACCTGTTTAAAGCCTGTCTAAACACTAATTACCGTGCCCTGTTGTTTTGTTGTGTTTTTGTTTTACCCCAAGAAGGAAATTATTAACAGACCTCCCTCCTCCCCAGCTATGTACGATCCCATGTTCTCAACTCTCAGTCATTTTCTCCAAGTGACCCATTTGGCTTTTTTCTTTTTGCAGATGTTGCCTTACCGTTACAGCCTTGAAAGCGAGACCTTAACTGTAACAAAGGCATCATGCATTACAGTTTGGATGTATCATTTTGTCGCATCGTGTTTCACTCAAACTTAAGCCTGGTAAATGTTATGAATTCTCAAATTATAGCCCCTGACGTGATCAAACATTGCCAGTAACCACGACGGCTTGACTGGAAAACAGCGATTATAGTGGGGGGAAAACAAACTCTTAATGAAGTGCATCACTTTGGATAGGATTGTTATAGCTATGAACTTTGGCAAAAATCAGATAAACAAACAAACAAAGCTTGGCACTTCTCGCTCTCGAAACTGCAACTTTCGGGGACTGCTGACTGGTGGGAGCGTTTCGCACCAACTGCTCTGCCACAGAAGTGAGAATATCTCGAGAATCAGGACACCGTATGGTGTTATTATGTGGCAAAAAACTGCCTAGATTTTCAGCTATAAAATCCAATGTCCCTGCAGTTTTGTCAGGCTTTAAAACAAGCCTCCGTTATTTAGTCATCAAGTAACCATCAGACGTTTCCGAGAGTCAAACAGCTATGGCACGGCTAAGATGTAACTTTCCAGTGATCTAACCAAACCCTTGGCAGCACGTGTCTTTGTGCCACGCCTGAGCTCCCGTGACGTTAATGTTTGGTCCTATTTCTGGTCAGTCCTGGCTTATCGTCTATCTACTCACATCCTGAGGTCAAACACTCAGGCATCCCTTTCCCGAGTCCCTCGCACGCTGCTGACTATTGAATAATCACTTCACCCGTCCTGACACGGCCGCAACTGTGTGGGAAACTTGCGTCCGCATCTCTTCATCTCACATTAAATCAAAACACGATAACATTATCCCAGTAACGAATGTTAAAGGTTGCAACTGGCTCGGCTAATTCTTCTTCTTCAAATCTGTCCGTCAGCGGCGAGTTATTTATGTAAGGTCGCAGCAGAAACCGACTGAAGCCAGCACAAACACGGTCTGCCGTGGCCCGAGAAGAGGCCAAACACTATTTCTGACCGAGCGTTGTTTGCTTTTTTCGTTCCGATGGAGGAGTCGAGTGGAAGCAAAAACTCCAAACTATCATGCAGTGTGATGTTTTTTGTTATCATCCACTCGCACATAAACACAATGGCGCTTCCTTCCCGCGACGTTTGTCCCTTTTCCGCAGGGACAACATCCAGATCGAAGCCTTTCCTCCAGCATCATTGTTATTGTCTGAGATAAGTGTGTTGGGACAGAATGACTGAGCTGTCTGCTGTACACACACGTCAGCCTGGGTGATTTATAAGCTGCAGACCTCCAAAGCGAAAGTTTGTCACAGAGCACAAACCCTTTTCCCTCGATACCTCACCAGTAATCCTTCGTTTCGTAAACCGTCCGACCTCAACACTCCTCCTTTCCACAATGAAGAAATCATGTCAAAGTCAGAGCCCCCTCTGTGAAAATGATGCAGGGAGTCAGGCCACATTTGATTTACACAAAGAAGATGAAGAGGTCCGATTACGCGAGGGAGCGCGTTGGTGTTCTCTGCTCATTGTAATGACACACGCCGGACCGCAGAGGGGAACAAATATTTTTAATGCCTCGAATTTCTGTGCAGCCGCAACAATTCCTGGCACCGCAGTAGGCTTTTTCTGCGGTTTCGCCTGGGACAAAAGCCCCGCCGACTGAAAACTGCCAGATTTAAATTTAATCACATTTGTTATGAAAGTCCACACACATGCATGCGCTCTCTGGTGAGGGAGATCACAGGAGCTGCCAGAAGGATTTATAGCATCTTATAGTATTTTTTATTTTCGCTCTTGATTACGTTCATTAAAAAGTCTCTGCTTTGTTTCTGTGGCTGCTACTGAAGAAAAAAAAATCGGTCTTTTCTTAATGATGCACAGCATCAAACAAACCAATCTGAGTCATCTATACACTATTTTGGGCTTTGCGAAGCACATTCTGAAACTATGCGTGTGCCCCCTTAAATAAATATACTGAATCAAAGCCCGGGCTTGGCTCGAGTTGTTCTCAAGAAATTCTTCCAGTAGCTGATGAAAGGTTAACAGCAGCCTTCCAACTGCCAGAGAACCTGAAACTGTATCACAAAAGTCTCTCTACGAGCCATCCGTCACACACCTGCGATCAAGCCAGAAAACCGTCTCCAAGCACTAAAACATAATGGATCTTCAAGCGCTCCCCCAGAACAGCAGAGGTGCAGGCGATCACTTTCCGCACAGTAAACAGAAACATCGTCCAAGCCGACGTCGGTGTCTGTGAAAGCGCTCATGAAGGTCAGCGGGGGTGAAGGTTAATTGTCTTGTGGGGGGTTGCAAAGGACGTTTCTGGAGACGGCGAGGGTGCATTTCTTCCCAGTTCCTCCTGACATGAAGATCTTTGGTTTCAAGCTGTGTGAAATGTTAGTGCTGCTTCCCCTCGCGGTCGAGGCCTGCCAGAGGATCCGACTGAGAGGGAGAACTGTTGCGTTTGGAGACAGGACAGGCATGTGGTTGCTATCAGGGCCGAGACATGGAGCACCAGGTGAAGGTGACCTCAAACAGACCTGGGTCACGGAGTGTGTTTGCAAATACTTTTATGGTTTGTTTTACTCTGTCTGCGCGCTGGATTACTAAAACGCAGTGTGTCACTGAGAATGTGATGGACTAAGATGTTTTGAAACGACCACATATGGGTTTGTAAAAGAAAAGGGCAGAACAAGGTCTGATGGAGACCGACTACACTCAGAGGAGGAGAAGCTAAACATCTCTAAGCCAAAGGGAGATTAGCATTCGATGAGTTTAACAGGCCGCAGAGACGGAAACATTGCACTATTCCAGCATTTGTTTGCTTTAGCCGTGATTCCACCCAAGTGATCCCAAGCTTGTAGTCCTGGGAGCTCATTTTCAAGAAACTAAAACGTTCTTTCACTCCATCGCTGTACGGGGCAAACTAGTCCACCGACGCACGAACGAGCAAAAGCTGTTTCTACACATCATTTTTGTGTGCAACTCTACAACAACAAAAGCCTGGACGTCAACATTGTTCCATCTGTCATATGCTGTATAACCCTGTGTTTGGGCCTATGTGTAAGGCTGACAGTACTCCCCCAGTCTGAAGTGTTCAGCAGTCCCCAACTCTAAAGTTCCTGTACTTTTTTAGAGCACTGCTCCCAGAGCAGGGACTTGTTGGGGGTCAAAATAATGTCCCTGGAACTTATTTCAGATCCCGATCCCTGCGGGGGAAGGACATCAAGTTCCTCCAAACTTTCCCTGGTGATGGTTCCTGCAGTGGAGTTGTTAAAGTTCATACTTTGTAACTTGGATGCCCAGTTTAGGTTTCTGGCTGGAGAGCTTTGCTGCATGTCATACCGATCTGTCTTTCCTTCTCCAACTCCTGTTTGCTTCTTTACCTTGCACATTTCTTTCAGTTAAATATGATTTCTGCAAAAAAGAGTCAGGATATCTGACTATAGTTGGCGATTAGTTTTCTGACGACTGACCAATCATTGCAGCTCTGTCTAGTCCGTCAGTCTGTGCCGTGAAACTCTGACCAGATCTGCCAAATACTTTCAAGATCCTGATGCAGATTTCGGTTTGGCATCTCCCTTCCCTTTACCAAAGTTACAAAATTTGGGTGACGCAATTGGTTTCCATGGTGCTATTGTCCCTGTGTTTTCCTCAAACCACCCCAAACAAAAGCTTTTCATCACTCTCAGATTGTCCTCAAAGCACCTCAGAGAAGGCGTTTAGACCGTGGCGTTACATCGCCACCACTCTAAAACAGTCTGTAGGTAAAATCAAACAATCAAACAACCCATGTTAATATTTGACCCTCGTCTGAACCACAACGTGCTGCCAGCTGCAGAGACGGACGGCTCTAGTGAATGCACAGTCAGAACTTGCCCAACTTTTTTATTAAGTTTCCTCTTGAGTGGTTCTTAACTGGAAATAAATTGCGATCTGAACCTGTTTTGTTTGTGCAGCATTCAAACTTTTGACATTTTTGTTCCAGTAGAGGATTTTGATCTAATCCAAACGTCTTGAATATAGTTTACTGCTTGATACAGAGCTGAAAGAAAGCTTTGTGTTTCCCCACGTGTTGATGTATTCGGCTTTGGGCATGTGCTTTATTTGACGTACACTTGATGAACAACAGCTTTTGCTTTTTAAAGACAAAAACTTTTCCAGGAGCAAACACAGAAATCAGTCAGACATCGTCGGCCAGCTACTCGACTGAAGACACTGCGCTTTTTACCGGGGGAGGGGGGGGTCGTACATTTCAACATGACTCAGGATGCCAATGTGACGCCGGCCTGGCTCAGACTAACTGCAACCCTTGGCCCAATGAATCCCTGTGTATCCTTCGTGTCATAAAAAGTGAACCACAGTGCACTGCTTGTCCTGTGAAGAGCATATTTTGTGGGCTATGGCAGGTAATAGGAGGGTAATGGAGATATCTGGCTGAGCTGGGGGTTAGGGCAAGTGGATAATAGCACCCAGATGTGTTCCTGATGTGAGGCAAAGCCAGAATGCTTTACTATGTAAATCCAGAGGAGATATCCTACGAGCCATCTTCGTACTGACGCTATCGCTGTACCAATCAAGCAAATCAAGCAGCGCTCCTGGCAGTAGGAAGCAACACTGGAACCACAGCTGTGTGTGTGCATGTGTGTGTACAGTATCTGCACGCTGACAGATGCTGGTCGCCTGCGTATGTTTGTGTACGTTGAAATTGATTCGAATGAACATTCCTCTATGATTCTCTAAAGCGCGGTGGGCTTTAAATCAACCATAACTCAGAGCTCCAAAAATAGAGCCATGATCTCACCCTTTTTCATCGATCTGGGCTGCCAGCCAGCCCGCACGCCAACGCCACATACTGTATCAATTACATGGGCCCTACAGATTACTCTGTGACGCAAAACACGTGTTTGCCCTTTCAGTGATTGGGTCCACGGCATTTACCCTTTACCACTCGAGAACACGGTGCGGCTCCGTGAGATTTAAGAGGTTTTCCCGAAATTTTGTTGTGACAGGAACTGCTTTTGTTTAGCGAGAGCTGCGGCCGGTGTCTGTTTTCAGCTTTAAAAAGCCTATGAGTGACTTTTACTGACCTTGATTAGTGACCAGCAGTAAAAAAGCAAAGGCACCAATAGTCTTATCATTTGTCATGGTCACTTTGAGCTATAGCGGCATCGTATATTTCACTATAGAGGTGAGTAAAAATCAAGTTGTATCCTCCTTGGAAAAAAAAGCCAATGCAGAAGTGCTTAAAACTGCAGTTCCCTGAATCGCGACTTAACGACTGAATTTGACATTTTGGGTGAACTTATCCTTTAAAACTGCCTCCAGTCTGGGATTGTCTGAACTCTCTTCTGCTAAAACAACAACTTTAAACAACAAACATGCCAGATCCATGAGGTTCTAGTCTGTCGCGTCCTGTTTGAGCAAATACCAACGTGCAGTTTAACCACCTGTGTGCATGTTCTAGTTCTTTTATTGTGTGTCTTTCGGTTCTCTGTGCGGCCTCCCTTTGTATGCGTGTGTGTGCGTGTCCGAGATAGCAGTGTGAGCTTAGGCAAACCCGCCGGACTTAGCATGTCAAACATCTGCCAGAGCCTCAGCAGGGGAGTGTCTTGACCAGTGAAGCTCCTACAAGACAGCAGTAAGCCCTGAGCCCTGCAAGTCATCAGCGGTCGACAGGGGCTTTGCTAAACACAGTTTGTGAGACGCGTCATTCATCAAACTCCCGTTCCTCAATTACTCTAAAATAGCCTCTCGGTTGCTTCATGTTAGTGAAGATTAGAGTTGCGGTTGGCAGAACAGGAGTTCCTGTCATTATCCTCATGAAGATATTCATGTGAAGCAATTTGAGACGTCGGTATGCAAAGTCCATTTACACTTTAAAGTGTAGACAGTTTTATAAAAACGATTAATGAACCTCTTACAATCAAAAGCATGAGGATGCGTTTACAGTTTGTAATGGATAGCAGGCACTAGAAAATAACAGCAGCAGCCAAGTGTTTGAATGGATCACTCTGTTAAGAAAGATCATCTGATGATCAGCTGATCCGTGAAACTGTAATGGCTCCATGTCATCGCCTTAATGCATACCATGAAAACATTTTTCACAGTGTTCGATCTTTTCACACATTAATGTCTTCTTGTATTCGCAATACGATCATCCTCGGTCAGCGCTAGAGGCCAATCAAAGTGACCTACATTTATTTTTTCTTCTGAGGTAAACTGTGAGTGATGTTTAGCCTTGAAGAGTTTTTGGAAGTGGAAGTAAACACGACAGCAGAGCTGCTCCTGAAATCATAACTCATTTTAAAGGCATACTTTGCAGGTAAAGACAAAGATCGCTGGAGTTGGCTCGCCAACCCAAAGCAACGTATTGGACAACCTGCGAATGAGACTCAACAATCCAGCCATATTTAACTGTGAGAAGGATTACATTTGTTTGAGTTTTAGGAAAATCCTGCGTAGTATACCTTTAATGTTGAAGCTTTTCCATTTAATCCGTTTTACTTTTCCTGTTGCACCAAATTTTACGCTACAATACAGAACCTGACCAACCAACAGTGAGCTGTTGATGCAGAGCTTAATAATCAATTCAGTAATTCTGGGAAACAGGAGAACGCACAATGCTGTATGCATAAACTTTAGGAACCTAAATCGCTGAACTTGAAAATTACCTCATCTTATTATTTTGGTCTAACACTCCAATTTAATGAATTTTTAATATGAGAGCGTCCTCCTTAAGCTACAAACTAAATGGGGGAACTGAAAATTAATGAAAATGTGACTTGGAGAACACATACTGGGACTATTTAGTGATAACAATGCATTTTTAAAGTTCATATGTAAGAGTGCTAAATCAGCCAAATCCACAGTCTGTGGGGTTTCTATAATAATAATAATAATAATGGTAGCATCACACCCTCTGATTTCTGCCTTTAAGCAGATATTTCTCGCTCATTAATGGCATAAACATTAAAAACAATCATGAACAGCACATCTTCTGTTCTCTTGCAGGGGGTTGTGTTTGTTTCTTGTGCAAAGCTGTCTACATGGGGCTCTTTTCTGTTCCCTTATCTCGGCTTTGATTGGCTGAAACTCTCTGTATCTCCCCCTGCAAACAGATTGGTACCCTGGGAGTTTAGACAAGCAGTTCAAATCAGAGTCTGACCTCTGGCATCTCGGTAAATAGAGTAAGTTAACAACCATCCTCGGGACAGATAAGACAGGCCCGACTGATAAGTGGGTCGGCGGGGGTTTTGGGGAAGAGGAACGTCTCCTGGCTTGATTTAGTTGGAGAGGTCACGCAGGAGTCAACTCTTCCCAGCTGGCCTCGAAGGGGTTACTTAACCAAGCATTCACACTCATCCTATGGAAGGCTATCTGATTGACTGCAGGAGGAGGCACAGCCAAAGTGCTGCCAGCCCACTCAGATAGTGTGAATTGAAGGAGACCCCTGAGAGCAGCCCAGCCCCTATCCAGCCTCCACCCATCACCTCCAGTCGGCTGATAAGAGGAGCTGACCACAGAGGATAAGGAGGGGGGCTTTGGGAGCTGAAGCATATGGTCAACTGCTGTTCTGCATGAATGTTCCTAGGAACTCCGAGAATAACGGCAGAACAGCTGAAAAACAAAAATCATATGCGCCATGTGTGTGAGCCCTTCATGCCTCGTATCAGAGATCTTTTACGTCAGTCGTCTTTGATTATGTGACTAGCAACAAAAATACAAAAAAGCGACAGGATGTTTGCTTTGATTGTGGCAAGGTGACAACTAATTAATCACCCACAAGGCTAGCCAATAACGTGCAGCTGCACAGGAAAGCCATACCCAGGCTCAAGCTGCAAGTGCTGCATCAGCTGCTTTCTGGCAGCGGTTCATTGAAAAAACATGCAGAAAACATGAGACTGCTCCGATGGATTGATCCTCAGCTGGACCGATACTGACAAAAACACACTATGTTCTAATAACATCATGCGTAAAATGGCTTTATCAAGGTGTTTACTCTGCCGCTACCGACTCATTCACTTTTTCAGTCCTTTTTAACAAGTTGATCAAAACATAAACAACCACATGAGGAACTCATATTTCATTTGAAGTGAAAAACTTACTAGTGCTGCTGTGATTTAAACCAGATACCAAACTTTACAGCACTTGTAAGTTTTCCCAAACACACTCACCTCTCAACAAGCCTGCCGCACTAACATTTTACTCTAAATGAGATGCAGAGCAGCCACAGAAACACTTCAGCCAATGAAAAAGTTCAGTGACAGAAGAGCTGTGCTTCACTGCTGTTTCTATGGTGCTCCGCATACACTGAGTTAAACTGTCAAACTCACCGGTCTGTGATGACAAGAAATGTGCCTTCCGAATCCGTTCAGTCCGCACAGAAAGCTTCAGGTTTCAGCCGGCTTTCCCTCCAAATTTTGAAAACAAAAGCAGCATTACAAGCAGTCCTGTTTCAGCTGAGTCCCTGTTGCTGCTGTGGTCAAGTCCTGAAGAGCATGTGTGTGTGTGTATCTGCCTGAGCGTGTGTGTGTGTGTGTACAGAGTCTGGGGAAGAGGTGGTAACTTCCTCCCAAAGTTGGAGACGGAGTGAGTAACAGAGTTTTCGCTCTCCCGGCTCCAATCTACGAGAAGCAGGAAAAGCTGTCATACTATCCCCCTTTTCAGATGGAAAAAAAAAAGGAACAGCCTAAAAAGGGCAAGCTCTGGGAAGAAGGGGAGGAGGGAGGAAAGCAGTGGTGGTGTGTGTGTGTGTGTGTGTGTGTGTGTGTGTGTGGTGGGGTGTGATGTGGTGTGGGCTTGCCCTCTGTTGTTAAGGGAACAAGCAGAAAGCGACTCCAGGCAAATTAGCTCAAGTTTTTCCATGCACGGTCCGGTGAGACAGAAAAACAACATCAACAAAGACACAATACTGTGAGTGTGTGTGTGTGTGTGTGTGTGTGTGTGTGTGTGTGTAGCTGGTGTGTTGCTGTGTGTGTTTTTCCAAGTTTCCTTTTTAAATTTTAATAAGAATAGCTCGTCGTTATCGGAAATGTACTGTGAGAGTTAGATGAGAAGATCGATAACAGTGTGCCAGGGGCCATTTCCAGTCTTTATGCTAAGCTAGGCTAACTGGTGGCTGGCTGTAACCCCTGTGTTTTACTGTCCTGGAGTAGTCATGAAGAAGCGTGCTTCTCAAAATGTCAAAATATTTCTTCAAAGGTGCAGTACAGTATGTAGGAACTGACCAGTGATTTTCTGGTATCCCTGCCTACTTTATCCAATCAGGACAGAGAACTCCATAAAGAGGCAGTCCTATTATGACAAGGGATCGCCAACTTCAAAACGGACAGGAGGTTAGCGTCAATGCTTACGGAAGCTTTGAAATAAATTGAAGCTGCATACCACAGAGTGAAGGCTAACTACTGCTAATTGTAGCTGCTGTTTGCTAGTTAGCTCACTTAGCCCTGCAGCTCGGCTCGAGGACCAGAGGAGTGTAAGCGTTTGCACCGCTAGCACAGGAGCTTTGGGTCGGGTGGGGCCGAGGCTAGCTGGATAGCTTGCTAACTCAGACATCTCTGCAGCACAATGCGTAGATGTCAACACGTCAGCGCTCTTTCACATTCTGTTGATAATTTTGGTATGTTTATTTCTAAGATGTCTAAAATTCTTACATATTGCCCCTTTAAATACATTTACAGGTTTTACATCATTTATACAGTTTGAAGTGGATTATTTCTGGTTCTGTTGGACGCGGATGAAAAAGTCCTTTAGAGTGAGAGAACATTTTTCATTGTGGTGATGGTTTTCATAATACTATACACTCCGTATATTCAACATCCGGTGTTTTCATGCAGTGCAATGTGCAGACAGAAAATGTCAGAAGAGCTTCCTCAGAGTGTCTGAAGTTGCAAATGTACCACTATACAGCATGTCTCTGCGGTGGTCTTACGCCACTACGATGCTTACAATACGATGAAAGAATGGCTTTCACTTTACGTCACATTATCAGAGATGTTATGAGCATTTGCAGCTTATTACCAAGGTCACATTCCTCCCAGAGCTGCAGCGCGCGGCTATAATGAGAAGCCTATATAGCTCCGGTGAAGGCAGCCTCGCACAAAAAACATGGTAAACATGTAATCACAATAATATGTCGACTCCCATGCTGAAGGAGTTGACGTACTAATTGCTAGCAGCTGCGAGCTACATGGGAAAAAAAACCCCAAACAACTCTCATGGTAGATTGCATCAGCGATCGACCATACAGCTGAGGTGACGCCGGCAATAACGCCGTTCGATATGCCACATATCTGAACCCCCAGCACACACTGCGAACTCTGGCGCTTTCCATCATTTTACCACCAACATTTCCTCAGCCGTAAGAGCCGTATACCATCTCAGTGGGCTCAGCTGTAAATCTTCATGACCACCATGCTCCGTCTTATTGAAGCCATACGCTCATGAGGGCATGGTGGCGTTTTCCATTAGCGTTTACCCCTGCTATTCATGAGAAAACAGGAGAGGAGAACTAGAATCCGGAGTTCATTTATACTTCCAAGCGGTCAACACTGGAGCAGAGCTGTTATTGCGCTACACCCTGCTGGGATTTGAAAGAACATCTTGGTCTCTATCCCACATATTTCACTCATTAGCCAGCCTCGCTAACCTGAGCAGGCTGGGAACGAGTGGCCCACAAAATCTTATGATGAACTCGATTCGCTTGAAATTGCATCGGCTTCGGGGCCCATTGGGGCTTTGGGGGCTCATCACTCCAAATCAAACATCCTCCCACCACTGCCTCTTTCTCAAATTTCAGCTTTTCCCCATACCCTCATTAAAACAACAACAAAATCTTAGATGCAAACAAAACAAAAATGATAGCAGGAGGCACCTCTCCAATACCTCGTACTGTCAGCTCAATCAGTGCAGAGGAGGTGTATGTAGGGGCTGCAGCAGGGGCTTTTTCTTTTGATAAAAGTAGAGTTCCTTTAGTGCCAGGATTTAAACGTTTCTCTGAGCTGCATCAGTGATCACATTCCTGCCTGGATCTCCTCATGGCTGGCAGATGTCCACCTGTCCCTGGGGCTGATTTATACTCCAGCACTGGGCTGGTCTGAAGAGGTTGGATAAGTTAAGGGGTAGAGGAGTCAAGTAGAGAGACAGAGGAAGAAAGAAAACGCAAGCAAGCATAAGAGAGAGAGGAGGTGAAAATGAGGCTTAAAGAGAAATGAGAGCGGCCTAATTACAGGGCACCCATGGCCTTTTTTTTTTTTTTTCCTGGATCATGTCAGACAAAACCCTGAGCCTGCCGGTGTGGCGTTCAGTGTAAACACACAGTATATCATGCTTATCTGTCGCAGAGGCGGAAACAGGCAGTGATATGTGCGCTGATGACCGGGGAGGCTCTGTCTGCAGGTGGGAGAGGATGAAACGAGCAGCGAAGGTGTGCGGATGGAGACGGATGGGGGATGGGTGGCGAGATTTTAAACAAGATAGCACTCGTTTTTTGTTTTTTTTTAAAAGCTTGCTGCCGGGGTGAAGCGAGGCGATACGCTCCCGTCGGGTCTCATAGGAACAAAAGCTAAACACAGTCTTCAGTCTAGATTAATATTTGCAGTGCGTTTCATGTGAGAGTGGCCTCACCCACTCATTTTTCCAAAGGTTGCCACACAGAGCCTTTGTTGGCGATCTGCGCTGTACTGAATAGATGGTGCACAGAAACCTATGATGTAAGCCTGAGTTTGGTCGGTAAGGGCAGATCACAAGGCAAGAGAAAAACCAAGAGGAGCAACACTTACGTTGTTTGCACTCCAGACAATGTGCAAACACGATCCACGTGAGGGAGGCGGTGATTTTTTTTTCTCTCAAGAAAAGCCAGTAATCTGATAATTGACACTGAAGCATAATAATTAAAGCTTCGACTTCCTTGTGCAACCTCAGAGAACAGAAAAAGAAAAAAAACCCCACCACCCATGGATGACTCATATGCACTCTGCACACTGAAATTAATATCCTAGGAGGACGCCTCGAGAGAATTAGCATTGTTCTTTTTCGAATCAAAACCACATTGAGATATCAAACTGCAAACACGTGTTGCTCAGAACTTACGCCAAGTGACAAGGTTAATGATAAACACAGAAAAGTAGACAGGATGAGTGAAGACAAAAAGAGGAGGGAGGAGATTTTCTGTCATTTTTTAATGGAGGTAATCATCAAGCTTGTCAGGGCGCACTTTGGCATTCACAAACTGCTCATTAGAGTTTCTTCAAACTTGTAGATGGATCCAGTCTGGGTCTTTACCTTCAGGTACTCTCCACACCCTCTTTCCAGTGCATGAAAACACATGTCTTTGTCTTTGGCCCCCGGTGCCCCCCATAAAAGAGCAAAACTGGAGGCATCTGCCAGCAGTATCTTCTTTATGGGACAGATGGGATCCCAGAGCAGGAGCTCCTGTGCTCAGGGATTGTTTTGTGATCATGAGCCCGATCTCCTTCCTGCTGTGATTTTCCAATCCCTCCGCATGAATGAATAAGAAATCACATGCACATATGTAGGCACATAGAAACGCACGTTTTGAGACATACAAGAGCTTACTGCATAGTGCATACATTATCTACTGACTGACTGATGTCTGCTGTGGTGTTAAATCCTCACGTCAGTTCACTCAAATAACCAAAAAACATAGTTAAAAACTGCAAAGTGCTGGTTCTGGGCTGGTGCCAGTGCTGTTTCGCAGTTGGTTCAACATCCAAACCTTTTAAGAACCAGTCAGCTCTTCCTCAGGCATGAGAGCCACAGTAGTGTCACATCATCAGTCACTGTATACTCTTCCAATTTCTCAGCATTGTTTGGAAAAACTATGGCAGATGACACTGACTCTTCACATTGTTGCTCCTGGCTTTGCGTTCTTATGTTGGCATCCAAACATGTCTAGTCCTCGGACCACTGTCGGTACCTACCTGCTTTGGTTTTTAAAAATGCAGCCAAGGTTTTAATTGGGCCTTGGTCATGATAACCCCTGACATAAGCTGTTCTTTGTTCTAGACCATCTTAGTTTTGGTTCTTTAGCTGTCGAAAAACAAAGAACTGGTTCCAGAGTAGTTCCACTGACTCTGAACCAGAACCTGAACCTGATCCGCCTTGGTCAAAAGGGAGTAATAAAGAAATGGTCAAACTAGGAATGGCATGTCCAAATTAATCTGTACTGCGAAATATCAGAAGCTTGGTGATGTAGGTATTGCTCATGGGTTTGGTTGCATGGATGTATTAAGGAGAACTGAATACAGGCATGAAAGTTACTAAGTAGAAAAAAAGGCCAAAACACAATATGAATGCATATTGCTCATGCTCTGTGGGCTGCAGGGGTCCATATTGGGTGAATGGATCAAATTGTGATGTCCAACCTGGAAGCTAGAACAATTTTTTGGCTAATGCAGCTGGCGAACAATTCTCATTGGACAGAATGGGTGCTATCTTTGATTCACAATGGAGTCGTTTCTCAGATGTACGGCAGTGAGTCATTTCGCCGTTGTTGTGATGCTTGGCTTGGCTAACTGGTTTAGCGCTGTAGCTGGCAAGATATCTGGTTAAAAAGCTAACCAGCTAGAACATGCTCACCAATCACGGTAGGCTACCCTTCTGTCTAGTTTTGCTGTACTATGTCGTTTACTCTTCCAGACATTTTGTTCTTTGAGCTGAACATGAATTAATTCAATAAACCATTGACTCCTGTCTGGTAACTGTGTGTGAACCACCGCTCTTTAACGGAGCAGTTTAAACATCCAATGGATGAGGTTAAATAAAAGTGAATGGTTCATTACAGCTAATAAGTCGCACTGGCTTCCTGTCCTGTCAAAAGCTTGGAGTACAGTATATCATATTGTCAAACATCTACGTTTTTGGAACTGTGTCAAGAAAAAGGGCTTAATACCTCACTTCCGGCACACCCACACAGTGTTCTGAATAGAGAGGAGATTGAGGGAGAGGTCTGTTTGGTATTAGGCGGGAAGCCCGGGACAGGAAATGGACCGGGGGTTTCGCATAGGCCGTCCATCCACGGGGCAGGCAGCTTTCGGACCACCATGGGGGTGAGGATAAGGCCCTAGTGTTCAACCTTCCCCCCCATCCAACTTTGTGTCACTCACCACAGAGGGGTTGACAGAGATTAAACTAATGTAGGAAGAATGGAGTGACTGCACAAATTTAGAAGTTAAGGTGTGACATTACATTAACATGTCAACACTGCAGCAACTCCTCATGGCTCTACCCGCCTCCTCAGTCAGATAGTTTCCCTTCCTCCCTACCTCCTCTTCACTTCTTCAACTTAATTCGGCCTCGGTTCCTGACAGTGAGTTGCCAGTTACCACGAGGATCCAAGCCCTTTAGCTGAACCTCTCACATTCCTCCTGCTCAGCTTATCATGATGATGGTCCAAGTGTCAAGTTAGGTGGTATTAAAAAGAGTGAGGTTTCCTTTTTTAAGAACTGGTGAACATTCCTTGTTAAAGAGGAGACAGTGAGTCTGCAGGTTTGTGCTCTTATACTTTTGC
>CAEMYA010000130.1:2185793-2267148 GCA_903131615.1 Diplodus sargus
TTTTTTTTTACTTGTGGCACTGATCGTGTAGAAATGTAACCCTTATCTATGAGTGCACTATGAGTGCATGTTTTTTGTTTTTTTTAGCGATGGTAGCAGCTTAGCTTGTGTGGGTGTGTCGGTTGTTCCATTTGTCAGACCAACACTTTGATCCAGACTCAAATATGTTAACAACTATTGGACGGATTGTTATGATTTTATTTCCAGGAACACCACCAGCTGGTTGAGATTTGTGATTTTACCATTGTCCATGATCATAGTCAATTTTGGGGATCTTCAACCCAGTCGCCAGAATAAATGTTGGTAATTTCTGTAAACCGTGTTGAAAATATGCATTTCTTTATGTTGCAACTTTCTGTTTCTTTAGCTTCCACCTTAATCTAGTGAGAATGTATGGTTTATGGTATAAAAAAAGCACTTTGTTAGGGTTAGGATGACATCATGATTTGTCTTAAAATACCTGTTTTGGTCGCCACAATCACGGCTGGAAATTGTCCAGATGTCTCCTTAAAAATATCCAGTGGTGTCACACTAACAAATGTTGAAACACAGTCATGAACTGCAGTCATGTGCTTGGCAGCCTTCTCGTCTGTAATTCCACCAGTGTCCCCTCCACTTTCTGATATGATAGTCAGGTCATAAACACGTAATGTGAATGAAATATGACTTATTTTGTAGAAATGTGAATATGCTACGCCGCCTATGACACAAATATGAACATATCAACTTAAACTTCATACATTTCTATCCTGCCGACCGGGCTGTGATGCCTGAGTATGACCATATACCTTCACTATTGATGTAAAGGGCTGCATTTTAAGATAAATAAAATAACTTGTGTGTCTTTGCAGACCTGAAAGGGGCTCCAGCAACAGTGAAACAAGTTGCACCGGCCTTGAAGTTTCTATTTGTATTTTTGAGTCTCAAAAACTGAAACTGACGTTTTGGGATTGTGGGACGGGTCGGCCGCCAACCCAAATCGTACATTTAGACGAGTTGGGACTGGGACTGAAAAATACATTTTCTTATAAACAGCACCTTTAACTTTGGATGTAACACAGAGCTACATCATCCAGCAACATGCCAACACACATTCTTGGTAGACTGAGTGCTGTATTCCTTCTGTTTCTTTCACAATCCTCCTGACGATAGATAAAATAGTAACTGCAATGCGGTGATAACTCACAACCCTGTCTGTGAGAATTATAAAGTGGGGATTTGGCACCTGATAAGCCTTTTAACTCATTAATCTGTTACTCAAACTGGACTTTGTGCTTGTGTTCGATTGTCT
Source organism: Diplodus sargus (assembly GCA_903131615.1). NCBI lineage: Eukaryota > Metazoa > Chordata > Actinopteri > Spariformes > Sparidae > Diplodus > Diplodus sargus. The sequence goes on from CAEMYA010000130.1 coordinate 2,187,085, forward strand.
CAGTTGTGCACGCCTCTTGCATTGTTCAGATACAAGGCTGTTTTCAGTCTTGTTAAATGTAGTGAAGTATAAATGCGACTTCAAAACATTACACATGGCCATATGTTGATTCAGAAGTGGACTGGCATATCACTCAAACAATGTTTCTATTATTGGAGCTGTGCACATCTGAACAGCATAACAAAGGCCTAGCAGGAGGCCACAACTGAAATGGCTCTTTTACAAACCGGTCTTCCTTTGCATATTTAAGAATAGCTCTTTGTGCGCACGCAAGTATGTACTACATGGAAACTATGTGACTGGCCAACTTCCTCTGACAGCCTTGAAGTGTTGGATATAGAGGATATAGTGGCAAAGCCCTGCAGTGAATTCCTCCATAAGCTTGGATTAGATCCCAAACAACAGGTTTATTACCAGGCAGTCACATTAATTCACTGTCAGGCCGCCTAGAGCACAGAGGGAGCCACACCGGAGCGGAGAGGAAAACCGGTCAGCTTGCAGGCCGAGATAATGAATAATTATTTCCACCTCTGGCCACGGCTGCCAGAAGCACCACTCCTAGCAACACCAAAAATCCCTTTCTGTTTACACATGAGGCATAATGATGGGCTTCTTTTACAGGGAACTGTAAAATGATGCTAAGTATATGCCCCAGAATAAACACCAAACAATGTCGCACTGTGTTTATGGCTTCCTTCGCAAAATTGCTGAATCTTTATCGGCGACGCTCGGTCGCTGAAACACTGGTTTCCATTTTGAGACGGAAGAGCGCAGACGCTGGAGCTGTTCAGAATCCATTAGCTGATACTTTCAATTCATGAACAAAACATGTGAAGAACATAAAACATTTTATAACAATGGAGCGTTATGTCCGAAAAGAGATGAAAGAGTTTTTGCGGTTGCTTGTCCAGGCTGACGTGGTTAGAAAATGACTGGCAGCGATGATGTTGAAACACTTGAACTGAAAAACGTGCACAACTTTTTTTTATTTTTACAGAGCGTTGCATTTCATATGACACACGACGGTTTTCAGTAGCTCGATCGGACGTCACTGAAATGAAAAGTCGAGCCGCCAAGGGAGGAAAATTGCAGCCAGCATGTTTTCAGAGATTACAGCTGTTTTTACTGAACGGCGTAGAATATTATGGGGCATAACCGAGGCCACTAACACTTACACAGTATCAAATTTGAGGCTGACACTAAAAACAGCCAGACTAGTGATTATGGTTTGATAAAGGCATCAGTCCCAGAGCAAGCTGGAGCCAGTTCGCTTGTCTCTCCTGCACACACACGGATACACATGTGCACACACACACACACACACACTAACAGATAGATAGAGAGACAGCGATGCAGAGGAAATGAAAGAGCAGCTGTTGACTGTCAGAACAACAATGTCGTTGTTTTGCTGCCACATTCAGAATATGCAGCTCATTCGGCCCCCCCGGCCTACCATTCATAACCCTGCCACCACCCTCCACCTGGCCTCCAGTCCTGCATCGCCTTCAGAATTACAAAACAGACACTTTCCAAATACTCTGACGGATGGACTTTTAAGAAAAACAGAAATGCGGTGACAAATTTCTCGTTGTAACAACAAGAACTCAGATTTCTCTGCTGGCCTTTGACATCTTTGGGCTTTAATGGCTTAACTTCACGTGACGTCAGCTCAAGCAGGGAGTTCATCATTAGCCTGACACACAGGCAAAGTCTTCTTTAAAGTATAACATTAACAGTATGTGGACAGAATGAGTATTGACGACTGACTATTCTATTGACTGAATCCTCAGGGCAGAAGTCGAAAATCAGCCCGACTCTCCTACATGGAAAATTAAGATATCATTAAAGGTTTCTGCGGTCCTTCACAAGTCTGAAATCCAACTTTAGGCCTGAAAGGGTCTTAAAAAGTCTTAAATGTTAAAACCTGCATACATCCTGATCAGACTGTAGTGACAGAAGCTACTGTAGATTTTATATACAGCTTCACACATATCACTGCGTCTTCACTTCCCATAAGCCCCTCGCCCTCCTGTCCCCACTGCTGTCCAGGCCCCAGAACCCTGTTTAACACCACACATGCTGCGAGTGGAAGCCTCAAACTGCCGCGCAGGTGCCGCGGGGCTTTTCCGAGGTACCAATTTGGTTTACACATAAACAATTACGGCCAGCTCACGAGACTGCAATTGCAGCCTGTTTCAAAAACTTAACTGTTTCTGGTCGACAGTGGACAAAGAGGCTGGGAACGCGTTTGATGAAGGACAGAATGAGTCCGAACAGTTAGCACAGTAATGAACCTCTGATTTATTAATGTGGAAATGATTTGTTAGCAACAATACTTAACTGCTTTAAAGAATTCTTTCTGGATGTTAAATGTTTGCCCTGGACTGACCTGCACATGTTTCACCAATTTGTTATTAATGAGCTGTCAACGTATTTGGTACACATCTGCTGAACATTTGCACCAATAAAACAGCCAATCCAACAGTTGCAAATGCATGTTGCACCAATAACAAGGTTTTCTTATATATGGAAAACTTTGGTCTTAATGATCTTTTTAAATTGACTACAGTTGTACACTTTACAGTCCAAGTCTGCAAATAAGTCCATACTGTACACTAACCCATCTTAAATTTTAACGCGTCCATTATCCACTTGTTGTTTTAGCGCAACTGAGATGCAAAGACAACATTGCCTTATTTCAATTCATTAGTTAACTTATGTGACGTCATGTACTCATTTCAACCTAAAGCTTGACAGTTTTGTGAAACTATCCAACTAAACTAAACAGCGAAAAGCAGCTTGGTTAAGTTTAGGAAGGACGACTTACCTTTGTGCCTCCTCAACTTATCCATGAAGCGACCGTTCAACAACATTAACCACACATGTTTATCATTGTTAACGTTGCGGGAAAGGTCACCTGACTGTGACGACGAAGGTCACGTAGCAAAAGTCACCTTACGTCATCCTTTTTTTCCTGCACCTCCAAACCTCAAACATGAAACACTGAAAATAAGTAGACGCGACACACGATATACCCTGCAAAGCTGCGTGCAATTCGTACGAAAACTCCCGTGAGATCACACTGGACGAGCATACTTTATCTAACGTTATGATCAAAGCCTTTCCCTTTTTTATGGGACCCGTTGGAAGGAAAGTGCCTCCCAGTGAACAAACTTCTTTGGAACAAAAGGAAGAAAAAGTCGCCTGTCTTCACGATTAAAGAGGCGTTTGTTTGAGCGCATCGACCTTCCCTGAGGATCTGGCCTAAAAAAGAAAAAAATCATGTAAAGCTTGTCATCAATTCATTCTAGCACACGTCTGTGAAGGTCTCATGATGATGCAGAACTAATGGCACAAACAGACTCCTAATGACTGATTCTGTTTTTCATGAAAACAGAAGGGTGGAGGGGGACATCGATTTTCTTTTCTTTTGCGCGCAAAGGGGTCAATCGGTTCTTTCTGCGGCGAGCTGCAGCAGGAGGATAAACGACGGCAGCGAGGGATATCTGACTATGAAAGCAGGCGATCTTTCTGCCCTCGCTCACCCTGCCAGTTTCTATCTCCCTCTGGCGAGCAGTCACCCTCCTGGGAGTCAACCTGCCAATCAGATGCCAAATAAACCCACACTGCCCCTTCCCCTGTGAGCCTGCATGATATACATCCCTCTAGCCTAGCCCCTCCTATCCTTGTATGCACTGTATAAACACACACAGACAGACTTTTCAGAACTGAGCACAAACTATCCCACAGACACAAACTAAAAATACAAGCCCTCACTGGTATTCATGACTCCTGAGAACGAGTCGAAGCGAAACATCGAGCAGAAGTGTGAGGGGCAAGGCTGTAAAAAAAACCCACAAGCAATGGTACAGCCATGGCACTCTTACATAATGATGACACAGGAACTGGCATTAATAACATGCCAACAAACAATCTGTTTCCATTCATGCCTTTCCCACCGCGGAGCGCTGCCACGGGTTTGAGAGGCTACCACACGCACTGACTGGGCTTGTAGGGCGCACATATGCTTCGCGCAAAGAAGATGGGGAGGAAAAGAGTGAACGTGTCCGTCGATGCAGACCAGAGCCATTAGACGCCCTCTCTCTCTCTCTCTCTCTCTCTTTTTTCCTCCCTCTCATTAAGGTGGAGCCCGGAGGAGTGCGCCGGAGGAGTGTAATCGAGATAATAACACGGTTGCGCGCACAGCTGCCGATGGGGACGGCAGAGCTGTGCCAGGTTGGAAGTGAAAAGTCAAGAGTGCAGGTTTACTCTGACAGCCGCATTTCTGAGGACAGGACCCAACAGGCCGCGAGGAGACGGGAGAGAGCAGATGTGAAAAGGTGGATGAAGCGCTGCCTCTGGATCAACCGAGGCCTCCGCCGAGGACGACACCTGTGGCGGGCTTGGATTTGCAACAGTTACTGACCAAGAATCGCAGGAAGAAGCACATGTTAAAGCTTCTCCAGGCATTCCTGCAGCATAAACCCTCTTCCGCACCATTCGTTTCTACCTGGTGGATGTTCCAAACACACTTTCCCTGCAGTGCAACTAATTACAGCCTCTGTGTCACGCTATCGCCTCCTCCTTGCACAGAAAGTCGCTCACTGCTCATTTTACCGCCAATGCGAAGCCTTATTTGGAGCGCACTGACCATTTCAGTCAGCAGCAGAGAAGTGGATTACGCTGCTGAGGAGGTTTAAGTGACAGTTCAGACTTTATGAAGTGGGGTCGCATGAGGTACTTATCCACAGTCAGTGTAGCACTGGTGGTCAGCACATGTCCAGGTAAGAGGCGCAGCAGGAATACTGAGTTCCAAGTTAGAGAGAAGGACGATGAGAGAAAGAAGTAGAGAATTGAACCCAAACAAATGTAAAGCAATGTGAATGTTGAACTCGTCTGTGGTTTTGCAGAAACGCGCTTGGCTAAATTCTGGCGACTGGGTTGTTCTGCAAACCGCCGATAATCTTTGCATCTTTTTTAACGTTTCTTTGGTGTGGTGAGGTCTAGGCACAAAAACACTGAGCTAGGGTGAGGAAAACAACTTCATTTTGGTTTAAATAACCTGTTTTTTGGCACCACAAACGCGGCTGGAATTGGATTGTGCCTAGAATCCTAATGCTAGGGACAACACATCCCTAGTGTGAGTGGTTTGTTGAAACTACAAACATGTCATCCTTGCAGCTCGGCTGGCTGAAGTTCATTGAATTTTAAGTTACCAGACTTCCTGTTTATAATTATGTAGTGTATTTAAGTTGACTTGGAACGACAAACCTATCTAAGTATTGTGAGTAAATGGCAAAAGAAGAGTTGATTAAATGGACTTTAACATGAAATATCACAGTGATTGTTGACATCCGGTGCCAAAGAGCAAGCAACAACATTTCAGAGCCACCTTTCAAGCCTCCAGCCTGCGTATATGATACTCCAAAAAATTTAAATTGAGTTGAGTATTCCTTTAAGTGTAAATTGGAAGGGGCAGGCATAGTATGTGACTGCTGCCTGCACACCAGCAACATAATAATTAGAGCGGTCCACACCCACATCGGTTGGTGCACACTGCTTACTCCTCTGCTTCTGAATCACTCGGACATCCACTTCCTGTTCAGCCCCCCCACCCCCACCCCCACCGCAGAAGCTTAAGCCCCATGTAATCGTTCAACACCATTGCACTTCCTTTCCTCTGTCCCTCCATCCTGCCGTCCCCCCTCTGCTGGGCACTGTTGACTCATGGTTGACTAAATCAACAGTTTCGGGGTTGGAGGCATCCATCTGGACTGTTGTAACCGCTGTGGCCTGCTGGTCATTTACCTCTTCACCGGAACAAACCCCTGCAGCTGCGGTCAACACACACTGACACTTGTGATAACAAGCTGAGCTGCTTTTCATTGGAAAACAAGCGCTTTTGACACCATCGCACAGCCGGTGGAGCAAAAAATGGTGTCAAAAAAATGAACGAGGCAGCTTGAAATTGTGCCAGAAGAAGTGTGTCACAAGTTCGGGTTTTCAGGACCCGAGGGGCTTTTTGGGAAGCAGCTGTCCTGTCATGCGCTGTTCTCAGATAACTTCTTTTAGTGTGACCTTCCATTCTCCAGACAGAAATAAAAGAGCAGCGGGAAATTAATTTGGTCGCAAGCCAGTGGCTGCGTGTCGGAGCGGAGGGGCTCTGAGAACTTTATCAGCGTGTGGGGTTGATCTTCGCTCTGTGAATTCACACCTTTTCAGGCTGGCAGCTAAAGCGCTTAATGATTTACTCCCGCATGCGAGGAGCCGGAGCAAGAGCCGACATGCACGGGGCAAATCTAATCTTTTCGAGCACGGTCGACCCGTATCAAAGCACCCTCTTACCGTAAGATATCGCTTCCTTCAGGCGCAGCTGAGAATTTTATGACTGTCATTCCAAAATGTGGAGCTACTGGGTTCACGAACCACTTGTTATTAACATGTCTGTAGCACGGAGAGGTCAGACGGAGTAAGATGATATATTTTTCGGGGGATATCCCACGCAGAGACTCGTCTTCCAGCCTCAAATTTGAAGCCTCAGAGATTTACCAAATCTACAATTATGAAACCTCCGGGGGGGTTTTTTAAATCTCTGCAGACGCAGCGCCGCGCGACGAGCCAAAAAGAAATCCACCCATGACGATCTCTGCTTTTTTCACAGCCGATATTTTTTTTGATAGAGGCTCTCCCTCAAGCACACTGAATACATCATCACCTGAGAGTTCAGGGAGTGTAGTGAGTGCCTGCGTGATTATGTGTGTGTGTGTGTGTGTGCAGCTACACTGTATGTGCGCTGCATTGCATTTGTCAGCTCTCCCGTGACAGGGGGAATGCAAAAACATGACTCCCTCTGCGTGGAAAACCATCTGCCTCACTTGTAATCAGCTTGTGCAGTGTCAGGGTGTTTACACTGAGGCTGCATGCTTGGGAGAAAACAATCGGGCAGGGCTTCATAAATCAGTTTCCTGCTCGAACCCCCAGAGTTTATGCAGCCGCGGCGTGGTGTGATGCTTATCACCTGATGAAGCCATCCAAAAACACCCTGCCTGCATGCGAACGCTGCTCAGTTTACTGGGTCTTTTTTTTCCATTTTTTATTGCAGTTGTTTCTTCCAGATGTTCGTGCACATAAAATGAGGTGTTTAACGCTCGTCGGCAGCTCATCCACTTTCGCTCCGTGGATATTTTGTTTTTTTTCGATCCAGCAGTTGAAAAAACCCTAACGAACATCTCCCTCCGAGAGAATGTAATTCCAGCGCTCGCAGCTGCGGCGTCCGACTACGAAGCGGAGCGGAGGCAAGGCTGCGCGATTCCTCCCCAGACAGTCCATGTCTCTCACAGCGCGAGGCCTCGAGACCCCGCTCGCTTCCAGACCCCTCCTGGATCCAATCGGAGCAAGCCAGCGCATTAGCTGTAACATGAGGATGAAGCCGGGGGTATAAACGGGAAATTAAACGGACCGGGCGAAGTGTGCCTTCGGCGTCCAAGAATAATGACCATACCTCTGGCATTCCTCTATATGAACTCCAAACCAAACAGCTTCCTCTGATTGGGTTTCTGCGTCGAATGTTAATTTGCAAAGACCTCTCCGTTTTCCTCACATGCTAGCTTTCCAAATGTTCTGCTCACGGGCTCGAGCATTTCCGACACCGACTTGGAAAAAAAAATCAGAACTCGCTCTTGGTCAGTACCGACGTGCATTTGCAGCATTCTTAGCTGGAGCTGACTCATCGCTGAGTCATTTTCGGGCATCCAGAAATAGAACCGACCTCTCTGTTTGGTTGGACAGTACAGTATAAGGGGGGTAGTGTTTAGCCCCGGAGGCTCAGCGAGGCCCGGACCTGCAATCTGGGAGCGCTCGACTGCCGAGTTCACCCCAGGACATATGAGTGGGGAAAATAAACTATTACGGGCTCCAAAAAGTATTCACCAGAAGCAATGGGGCAGTTTCTGTGTGTGTGTGTGTGTGTGTGTGTGTGTGTGTGAGAGAGAGAGAGAGAGACGATGCATGAAAGTGTGTAGTGGGAACAATAAACACAGCTTGAGGCCTTGAACTCTAAGACCGCGGGCTGTTATACATATTGGAGTATAAACACAGCTGACACCTTGTCATAGTTGAAAGATTTTTCCTGCTAATTTGACGCTGATTGAGGGAGGCACAAGTTAAGAGGATAAGATACAATATTTACGCCTAAGTGTGCACACCAGAAGAGAAACTGTTCACCCGATCTCCGCGGAGAGGATTTGAGATCTTGCCGGTTCAGTAACCGAGCCTCCGCGACTCTCCACAATCTCCACCGTTTCCCACCGTCTGCTTGTCTGAAGCCCCCGCTGCTCCTCCTGACGGTCCAGCCAGGTGTTTGGAATAAAGTGGCTCTCTCGACCTGCAGCCGAGGTGGCTGAGGTGAGCAGACAATGGCGGGGAGCGATCGGCTGGAGCCTAATAAATAACAGCCAGGCCCTCCTGAAGCCTATTTTTTTTTACAGTACAGGAGGATCATTTACAACCAGAGAGCTGCAGCAAAAATGTATTCCGGGCTTTGGTGCAAAGCATTTCTACAGATGGGAGAGAAGTTCACTGTCGCAGTCAAAACAGGGGGTCCAGGTTTCATTATGACTGTGTGGACAGACTTCAGAGATTTCGGGTTTCTGTTTCATTTCTGCCTTCTAATTCTTCACCGAGGCCCCTCGTCTTTGGAAGCTTCATAACAACGAGGTATTCCAAGACATAGAAAAAAGGCATTAAAGCAAGATTTAAAAGAAACACAAGGCGATAAAAGAGACATACATTTGAAAAGAGAATAGAATAAAAGACAGAATTCGAAGGTAGCTCCAAAACTATACTTACTGTCGCTCATTATACTGGAATTGCTAGACTTCGCTGTTGATATCTTTGGCTGTAGCAACTAGCTGACGTTAGCAAGTAACTCAGTTATCCGTGGAGCTACGTGGGAATGTACCAGAAGTGAGAAAGACTGTTTTGGTGAGTTTTATCTTGTTTAAGTGGAGTTTGAATAAATGGGGTTCCACGATGGAATCGATCTTGTCTTAGTTTGGAGAAAGAGGGATTCTTAAATTCAGACGGTGTACAAACATTTATTTTATTGACATTTTGAGAGTTTATTTTGTCTACTAATTAAACTATCTAGCAAACTCACACTCACACAAATCCCCCGGCCTAAACTATGGACTGGTACAAAGTATTAGGGGACAGGATGGGCCAGGTCTAGCTGGTTAGCATGCTAGCCTCATAAAACATCCCCCCAAGACAGTACACAGACGTCTTTGACATGATGTAAACACTTTCATACCTTCGCATTCTGTTGGTAATGTTAGTCCCTCATATTTCCTGCTGTGTTGTTGTTGTTGTCTAACGAAGAGAGCAATGCTAACCAGCTAGCGCCTTCTAGGTTTGTGGTTTCTCCTGTGCTACTGGTGTAGACATTAACACTGCACTGCTAACTGAGCTAACTGGCAAAAGGCAGCTAAATTTAGCATCAATTGGAGGTAGCTGGTAAATTGCTGCCCCCTGTTGGTTTGGAGTATAAATTGATAAGGTGCCCAATTCTTACATGTTGACCTTTAAGGTTTTAAGAAAATAGAAAAAAACACTGCAAACAGAAAAGTTTCAGCCCCGGCAGACCTAAAGTTTTCTTGGAGTTCTGAGAGAAACTGAATGCTTTTCCACACTTCACAAATCTGACCAGAAATTTGTTTTGGCCCTAAGCTATCCAGTGCTTTATAACACAACAGTGGTATTAAAACAGCCATTATCTGACACAAAGAAAGCCAGTGTGAAGTTCACGAGCTTGAATGATCCTCTTTCTTTTCTTTTATAGCAAAGACTCATGCAGCAACTGTCTGTTCGTCTTTTTTAGAGAGGCCAGCGAAGACACATACTGCAGTCAGTCCTTTAAATCTCTACATATTCTCAAGATGATAGTAGACCTATTTTGTTTTTGTCTTAATGTGTAGGTTCAGGTCTGACTACATCTTTCTAGCTCTAGCGACGCTAGACGACTTTCTTATGTTGGTTCCACAAAGCGTTATTTCAGTTTAACCTGAGGAAATTCTGGATATTCCTGATTTGTTTAATGCATTTATTCAGTAAAATTAAAGAGCCAGAAGTAACTTGGTATTAACAGATGAATAATTACGACATAAAACTTGTTTGTGTGTAAATCAAACACATAACAATGGGCACTGCAGAGCTCCCAGTGTTCCCAGAGTCAAACTGGCTCTTTCAGTATCTGAATTCAATTAACACAGGAAGAGATGCTATCTGTGCAATATTCAGGCCTCTGAAACGGGCTCCTTTATCCTTGTTTTTTCAGTGTACTTCACTAAGGACACTGTGCGTCACTTTCAGAAGAAAATGAAATGATATAGCTCGGCTGCAGCGAGGTTCAAACACATTCAATTTCTCGGGGGGGAAATGATAGCCTGTCAGGGTGCGTTTTAGCCACTGCTGGCTTTAAAGAGAGTGGTGTGCGAAAAGGCAGAACCCATTCTTAAAAGAGGCATGAGAGGAGCAGCGCCTCATTTTGTAAATCTAAACAGTGCCGATGTATACACACCCTGCGTGTGCTGTAATTCACGCTGTCATCTATTTCTGTCAAAATGTTAAATGCTCTTCAAACATTAGAAACAGTCGGCGCTTCTCATGAATAATACATGCGACGCAGCGTGATGCATGTAAGAGACGTGTTAACACACCTTTGATGTTGGCGAAGTTTGACAGGAAACACGTTTTATCACATCTTTAGATGGAGCAGCTGCAGAACACAAACAGAACATCAACACCAGAAGTGGAGAGGAGTACGTTTACTCGAAGTACTGTACTTTGAGTGGAAATGGACGACTTTCCCGGTGGTATAATATTTGGCGTCTCTGTCACAAAGCTCACCGGATTGCTTTCTGTTTTTATTCAGAGTAGCAGCTACCACCAACAAAGTTTATTTACTCCTGTAGTCTGTAATATGGACGTGAAAGCAGACAGAAAGAGTGTCTGGCCGCCAGTCAGACTTCATTTTGAGAGGATTCTTTCCCGTTGGCAGAGAATCCTGCAAAGTGAAAGTGAGGTTTATAAAGGGAACCAACCTAAACAGAGATGTTGTCATTACATTCAACATTTACTTCACAATGATAAGTTCAAACAAAAAGAAAAAAAACATGTCTATCAACAGTTTGAGTATAATTTTGTGGTAGTTGGACCTTCATGGGGATCTCTATTTTCTGGTACTTTACAGCTCTCCTCCACCGACTGGACATAATGTTCTTCTTACACTACATGTAGCTACTTTTACTTTTCTGATTCACATAAAACATATATGATCAGTTTATAAAATAAAACGCACTGTTAAGAACAGCCCGATGTATGGCTCTGCAAATCACAGCTATGTTTCAACTTTATGTTACTTTATATTCAATGTTGTGACAGTGTTACGCTCATGATCGGCTAGGGTTAAGTTAAAAAATCACTTGGTTAGGGTTAATACCTGTTTGGGTTGCCATGTTCTGAGGTCACGTCAGAAACACCATGTTTGTCACCAAAAATGTGGCTAGAAACTGTCCTGAGGTCTCCTTAAAAAACACCAGTGGTATCACACTTACAAAAGTTTAAATGTCGTAGTCCGTCGTCACAAAAATCCAGTGGTTTCACACATACGAATGTTAAAACAAAAGCTCGGACTGCAGTCACTGGTTTGTCAGCCTTCTCATCTATTACCCTAGATTTGGCAGGACCTTGCTATCTAAATATATGCAACGTAATCAAAACTCCACTTTGACCTGCGGCAGGAGATTCTTCTTAAACAGTGATGAATGTATAACATGTCAGTCAGGGGCCCTTGTGCTAATGATACTTTTGTACTTTTACCTAAATAAGATTTCAAATGCTGGACCACAGTGTTATTTTTAGATTGTTATTTTGATACTTCTACACCAGTAAAGGATCTGAATACTTATTTCACCATGATGAGAACACTTCTAACCGTTTGGAGCTTCAGTGACCTGCCGTGATAGAGTCCAGACTGATCCTTAACTAACCAAACCTCCAAAATGGCTGCCAACAACCACACGACCAAAAACCCCAAAACAGTCTGCTGAGTAAGAAACCACCAGGTAGCAGGCAGTGCACCTCCAAACATGATCTGTGCTGACGACAGACCTCTGGAGGCTTCAGTCCCGTTCTCTACATCCTACTGTTGCTGCACCACACGAAAAAATACGGAACTGCAAAAAGCGAACCGGCAGTCTGGATGGAAGTGATCCCAAACCAAACCCCTGAGGAATTCACATCTGGGCCGCGATGAAACCAGAGTTTGGTCCAGACGTGTTTCTTCTCAGTGGGTGCCTGGCACCACTCGGGAAATCCTGGTTTGGTTTTGTTGAGTGGCACTCCACCCATGACACCACCGCAGGAATTACACCCTATATGAGTGTTTGTCACCCAGTGTCTACTATAAGAACCACCGAGCGCCCACTTCACCCCGACTGAGCGAGAATAGACCTGAGCAGTCAGTCAAGCGTAGCACTGGGAAGCCTGTAATGACTACCTCCGGCTCTATTTGGCTTTCTGTGGGAAGGGAGATGGCTCAGAGAGAAACTGAAACAACAGTGGGTAACAGAAAAGATCTTCAGAACTATTGTAGGTGGGTTTTTGTTTTCCATTCTTGATTTTCGCTTCTTTCTTTTTTTTTCTCAAGCAACCGAGCGCAAGAATGTGTGATGCGGTTCTCAGTGCACATGGTCAGAATGGTCATCCAACAGCAGGAAATCAAAGTATGCAGACCCAACAAAGGAGAAATATGACCGACTGACACACTTGCAAAGGTTAAATTAAAAGACTATAAAGTTGTATCTTCTGACAAACATGTACACTCTCAGGTACTGCCAAATTCATGCTGTAGAGTTTAAAATGTTTGCATGGGTTCCCTTTTTTGTATGATCATCAGGGAAATGCACTGCAGTTAAACTCATCGTCGACAGTGTATATATATATACACACACTGTATGTATTTCTGATATTTTGAAATGGAAATGTAGTCGCAATTGCAGATTAATTTCAAACACTTCACTGATGATCGATTTTCATGACGTCGCCATTTGTGGAACACCCGTTTGGCATTACAACAGCCAGAAGTGACCATATTTGGCCGAGAGGGTGGAGCCGGGAGGATATCCTGAATGGATCCAAGAACCCGGGGCAAGCTGTGGTACTGACTTGTTAATCACAAGGTCGCTACACCCTAAAGCAAAACCTATTTCATCAACAAAATGTACAAACTAAAGAAACGCTTAAAACTAGGGATTGAGGCCATAAACTCATTAAGAAACTTTAAACTGAGGTGATAAATTGAGTGAAAAATAGGGTCATTTTCTCATAGGCTTACATACAACTTGATTTCTTTTGAAACCAGTAGTCACCTCATGCTGGCCAATAGAAAGAGCTTCACTTCTCAGACCTGGAAGCTCTGTTCATGGTTTATATAGTCAATAAATACAATCTTCTGAATATGGCCCTCAACGCCCAATGCCCATTCATTCCAAATGAATATGAAATTCCCAGCAGGTTAAAGTTCATGGTTTCTTGTTTTTTACGATTATATAATTATTGTTAAACACCTTGGCTCTGTTGCTTTTTGGAAACACCATGAAGACAAAGACAAAATAATGAATTCAGGAGCTACTCTCCACTTGCACACATTCGGTGCACCCAGTGAGTATTTATAGGATGTTGGACTCACTCAAAATGAACCCATATGCTCAGATTAATTATAATGAAGTGTTAAGTCAGGGTGGACACACTCGTTAGCAGGATTGCTCGATGCCGGTTTTGTTTGTTTTAACTTTTATCAGCGACCGTGCGACATTGTCGCCGGCCAAGCTTGGCTGTTTCCTAATCGAATCACTTGAAGTGTGAAGAGGAGACTTGCTGATGATAATAAAATTTATTATAACCCTATTTCTTTAAAAAAACGTAAATATCTCAACATGGTGAGAATCCGAATCTGAGATTTTCAGGGCCCTGACACACCAGGCTGACTGTCGGTTGTCATCCAAATGTCACGGCCGTCAGTGAGCGTCTGTGCTGTGTGTTCCACGCTCCTCGTCGCTGGCTTTTAAGCAGTGGAGTCAGTCAACGAGAGAAATCTCCATGACTGGCTGTTCAGCTAAGCGAATCTGTGCAGGAGAGTAATTTCCTCTCTTGCAGGCACAGGACGTACAAGCTGGAGTCTTTGCGGTGTGTTCAAGAGCAGCTTGTTGTCGTCTTTCATCGCGACTAGTCTTTTGATGTGCTTTGGTATGTCTGTCGGTCTGGGCCCGCAGCTAAGCACCTTATGTGATGTAAAAGGGCTGAAACGTGAGAAATCAAGTCATGACACGATGACTTTTCTCTGAGCGGAGGCCGGTGTGGTCCCAAGTGGTAATTCCCAGATAATTCTCTGGATCCAGTTGCCTCAGGCGACCCGATGACCCACAAAATGTAGTGGTGTAGTGGTTAAGTAATAAAGAATGTATTGAATTTACTAAAGGTTTATCATGTTGTCTTACTTTATGATTTTAGCTTCTCATTGTAGGAGTGACAAACTGTGTTATTTCAGCCTTTAAAAGTCAGTCTGGCTTTAAGGTGTTGTGGACGTGTGGGGTTATTTCATGCAATGCGGTGCAATCTTTGCTCGTCTTTTGAATCGCAGCAATTAAATCATGAAGCCCGTCTTCGTGCAAACACGACTCTAAGTGGAGGAGACGCGCACCAAACCCTCGCTCACTTAACCCATCTGCCTCATCCTGCGCTTTGATGTGCGTCTCAGAGATTAGACGGAGCTCTTGAAGCTCGACTCTTTGATTGGAGAAAATATTTACAGCACGCTCGCAGAGAAAAAGAGACGTGTCTCAGCCGCCCACACCAAAGCTCGCGTTTGAAGGGGGCAGTGAGAGGAAATCCAGGGGCTGTTTGCCACCGACAGATACAGGATGAAGGGGTGGAAGACTCTCGAGAAGAGGAGGAGGAGGATGTGAGAGTCAGAGTTTATTCAACATTTTGGTAAATCTGGTATCTTTACTGGCATCACGATGTGGTTTCTCGGCACAGCGCCGGTGGGCTTTATTTTTTCCTCCACATTCTCGTTTGTCACGTAAAAAGAGAAAAAAAAAATGCTTGATTTCTGTAAATGATTCAGCTGCTGAACGCCCACACGACTGACGCCAAAACTCACCAGCCTCCTCCTGAATGTGTTTAGCTGACTAAACGTTGTGATACTGAAGTGAAAAGAGCAGTTCCACACTTTTTTTCAAGATGCTGAAATCAGTGAAGAAAGTCAAACTAGAAAACTTGCAGGCAAGGCCTACTTTATATCAGAATAAAGGCTCCTCTGTGCTCTGGTCAACAGATGTCGGTCTCTAAATATGCCATTAATGTTTTAAAAAATGCAGTCAGCTGTTTTAAGACACATTTTATTGTTCGCAGGAGTAAGGCCCCAAGAGATGTCTTTACTGGAAGGTCCAAACATGAAACTTGTTATTAGGGTTAGGGTTAGCAAGTTATTCTGTGATGCAGATGGTTCATGTACAAAGGGCAGAAGAAGTATTTGCTGCAGAGGAACACATTGTAATAACAACATTATCACGACACTAAGATGTAGATATACTAAGACCGGCTGTGAGGATGCACTGACACAGAGCTGCTATATGCTAAACGCTAATGTCCGCAGAAATCTGAGAATTACTCAGAGCTCGTACTTAAAGTGCAGTACTTTTACTAAAGTAAAAATACTCTGAATGCCTAAATTTACACATTTTATAGGATCAAACTCGGCAAAAGTCAAACTAACCAGTAAGAATAGTACTTGTTTAAAAGTCTTTAAGTATGTGAGAGTCACCATCTCAGTTTAGCGTGTTAGCATCCGTTTGCCAATTAGCACTTAGCACACAGCACAGGCATTTGGTCGTGAACGCAAATATTTGACAAAAGCTTTTAATATTGACCTGATGATGGCGGAATCACAAGAAGCGTTACATTACAATGTATGTAAACAGGCAACATGACTGTATGTAGAATTTAATGGAATTCAATCCAATAGTTGTTGCGATATTTCAGTCTGGACCAACGTGGAGGACAAACTGCCTGCAGGACCGCATTTCCATCCATTTCCATTTGCCAGGCCAAGAAGTTCATTTCAATGTGAATAAATCGTTTAGACATACGGAAGAGTATTAGGGCCAGGGATGAGGAAAACAAATGAGAGGAGGACATTTTGAAAGTTGAAATGTTGAAATATAATTTTGCTTATAACGTCGAAGTGTCGAGGGATAAAGTCAACTCTTCTGGTTGACTTTATCTCCTCCTCCATGTTGGAGTGGTTTTTCCTTCTGAACTGACACATTATTCGGCACACTCTCTTCAAAGTCCTTATACTGACTACTGCACTATGTTTACGAGTCAAAAGAGAAATAATGTCTTTGTTAATAAAGCCAATTTCGAGGTAAAGTTCCACCAGTTCATCTACACCAGGCATTTTGTTGAGGAACTCATACGCGCCGATTGATGCCGTCCCAAAAGCTCGACTTCAATCTTGAAATGTCGGCTTTATTCTTGACATTTCCAGACTTTTCTTGAAGTGCGTAATGAAAATAAAAAAACTTCTTCCTGACATTTTTCCCCCCTCACCCCTGGCCCTAATACTCTTCCATACAGAATGACCCAAATTAGGTTATGGATTTTTTACATTTAACGGTAAATAACTCCAGTGACACTGAACCTTTATTGTTTTAAACACCGTCTTCATGTCCGTCCAAGCCAAATAGAAACATCGCTCTCAAACTTTTCTACACTTGCAGCAGCAGCCGTGTGCAGAGTACAGTGTCTGATTTAATAATGTGTCTCCACTGTTTATGTCTCCGTGTCGGAGAGAGAATGTGATGTGAATGTGATGCAGGCCCAAACATCATTAGACACACGGAGGTGCCGACAGTTTCTTTGCCGAGGTTTTTTTTCTCCACGGCGCAGATTAGCAGAGCTCCCGCAGCTTTTCCCTCCGCTGACTGTGCCGAGCGAGGCGCAGCTGCGAGAGTCGTAATCACCACCGATGGACGAGCGGCTCGCTTCCCAAGCTGCCCACAACTGGTCAGTGTGGGATTGGCGTGAGTGTTGAGCAAAATGTCTGCTTAGTGTTTTTTTTTTTTCATTTCAACAGAGATATCACACATGTTCCCACACGAGAGGTCTCACAAGTCTGGACCTGATTCTGTCATTAGTCATATTTGTTATTTGGATAAAACAGCTCCATCAGCCTCTCTGGCAGCTCGCAGCACTCAGAGTGACGTATCCAAGATTTTATAAACCATTGTAACAGCGAGAGAACTGCTTGAGCAAATATTTTTCTTTACAACCTCCGCGTCTAACGGTTACAAAGAGAGGAAACTGAAACGTGGCACTCAGGATTTAGAAAAAGCTCTTTGAAAAATTGAATTTGGATTAAGCTGAGCTCTACCTCGGCGTGCTTACCGTCAGTCGTCAGTTGGCGTGCAGCAGGGGTGTGCTGTCACTCCTCTGCCAGCCAAATAGGTGTTCAAGTGACAAAAGGACCCCAAAATGCGAAACACAGACTCAGCAACGCTAGCTGACTCACTGCAAGGAGCCTCAGCAACATGTGCCAGTGCAGGGCCCGATCCAGGCCGACCGAACAGACAGCAGTTCACACACAGGTGGCAGCAATAAATGAGCCCTGAATTCATTAGCCGACGAGACGCATCTGGCGAGAAGACGAGCAACAGAATCAGGAGCAAATGAGAACAAAGGAGCGAGATCGCATCCTCACAGGTGGGAGAGAATGTGACCCTGCATCTGATCTTGTTCGTGTTAAACTACGGGAGCGATTAAAAACACAAACGTGGGCGACAAAAATGCCTTTTTTCTCCTGAAGTATCTTCAACATTAACTGTGTAGTTGCAAATCCATGGCCGCGGGTCGTCAGTAGGACAGAACGTACGGGAAACGGAGATAAGCTGCTCTGTGGCTTGATTGAGACGGCACTTAAATGATAAGGGGGCAGGAGACAGTCAGGGGAACTGTCATTTTCATTTTGCCTGAGGGCAGGGTCTGTCTTTTTTGGGAGAGCAGAGTATGTTCTATTTAAGTTTATATAGAGATAATTATAGAAACAGGACATTTTTGGTTCTTTGTCCGTATGAGGTGTGTTTCATTGCATGGCCAGATGTACAATAATTATCATATTTGTGCAATAATTGATGAATGATGCCAACAAATGAGTAATGTATTAGAATTAAATGTCATTTTTTTGGGTTGTGGTCTATGCTCTCTCATTTCAGTTTGTTTCCCGACATGATCAAAATAGCAAAGTGAAGATCCCGCGTCTCACCTGAACTTTCCAGCCAATCGTGCTCAGTGTAAGTTGTGATGAGCTGGAATGGTGAGGACAGCTGCTGAATCTCGCATGTGAAAACTTGAACTCTTTCACGAAGTCCAGTTTTTTTTAAAAATCGAATTAGCTTAGTTCAGAGCCTCAACAGTTTTCGTGCAGCGCAGGAACAGGCATCCAGATGTTCTGCCTTAATTTTGTGTTAGTGGGCTGTCATTTATAATTTGTAAAACAGCCTTCCATGCATCACAGCTGCCTTAGCCTGCTTTAAATAAACCCGGTGTGGGTAGATCTGCAAAATTGTTTCGCTTTGTGTTCTGTGAAACTACACATTATGACTCAGGTTCCATCATTTTCCCCCCCAAACACGATCGTCTCACGCCTCTGGTAAGATAGCTCAACGTTTTGAGGTTCCATTAAGATTACAAGTTTTACATTAGAGCACTCGATGAAACACTTTCATACTATTTTGATATGTTGGGGAGTAGCGGTTGCAGTTTTTCTATGTCAAGAAGAGGGCTTAAAGAAACGTTGATAACCATTGGGAGAGCTTTGCTTGTCTTTTTATTCAGAATACTTTATACACATGAAGTTTTGTGCTTATTTCTGATGATCAATTGTGAAATCTTTCTCTGTACGTCCTGATTTTATTGTTGGCTGCTGCAGCAGACGTTTTAATTGATTCGGTGGCCTTTTATTGCAGCCTCCTGTGTGTGGGCTGACATCAAGCGTTCTGAGGAAGGGCTTGATCCGAGACATCAGCCTACATTCGATCATTTGAGTCTTTTCAGTTGCCTTTGTCTGTTTTGAACCTCTGTGTCACACCTAAAAAGGAGAGACGAGAGCATCGGTGCTGCTGTATTTGAGGGCAGACTGAAGGAAAATTCAAATAACAGTGGCTCCGTCCACAGCTCTGCGAGTCGTAGCGGTGCCTGTTAAACGTCGTTCCCGTAGGAACACTGTCGGTCCACACACACACACACACATACACACACACACACACATTTAAAAAACGCACACATGCCTCCTTGTTCACCTTGTGGCGTGGCTGTTGCTCGTGGCGTTGACGGGAAGGACAAGGGCTCCCATTGACGGGGTCGCACTCCTCCCCGTAGGACCAGATGTTCAGAGTTAGCGGGCAGTTTGAAAATGACACACTCGCTCTCTTGCGACATTTTGGATTTCCCTCTTCGCTCCTGATGGACGAGCTGAAGAGGTGAACAGAGGTTGAAGGAGAATAAGGGATACAGTCAGATGCAAGTTTGCTCAGAATGTAGCGGGAGAAGAAAAAGTGTAAGAAGGACATGGAACAAAAACGTGCATGTATGTTCATTTCTCGCTAATACTTGAGCATCAGCCGGCCTGGATCTTCTCAGCGTCTTCCTCTTCAGATTTATGCAGAAGCATGCTATTTCTCAACACCAAATAAAGGCATGTGTAGGCGAAATATGCCTGGAAGGAGCATCGCAGCCCTCCTGCATCGCGTCAAATGCAAAACGCGCTCAAGATATATCACAGGATTCCCGAACGTCCCGAGATGTCACCTGAGAGAGACGAGAAACAGAGGTGTTTCATTCTCTCCCAGAAAACAGGACGAGGTCACCGCGAGACAGAGCAGCTGTAAACAATCTCCGGCTACTCGCTGATGGGTTTCAGATGATTATGAGTAAGAGGGGTTATTCCCCGGGTCTGCGTGAAGCTTCGGTACGAATACCTTCTGGTGAGGTTCATGCCCACATTCTGTATCAGACAGTTGTTGAAAAGAGAATCGTTTTCAGTCTGTGCTCGGGAGCGGAGCAGCGGTAAAAATACATTGCAATACATTTCAGGAAGTTAGATGCCTGTGTGGTAAGTATGGAGTCACGTCAGCCTCAGAGCGCTCAACTCCAAGTCGGACAGCTTGAGATATGGGAATTTCTGGCAGATACGACCGCTCTCACTCGGTGAGAAGAACTGCAGAGGTGGCAGCAAACTGATGGCAAAACCAATTCAGCCACTCTAAAGGGGAAATATGCTAAATTTGGTGCTGACAGAAACGGCCAGTTCGTTGCAGGGAAACAATTGTTTGTCTGCAAGCCTATTAGATCCGTTTTGTCCTGTGCCGTTCTCCGATGGCATCGCTGGAGGCCTCGCCATGTGTGCAGTGCCACAACAAAGTCACTGCTTTCTGCTGGCACCGGTTTTTGCAACCACATTTAAAGTCACTGTCTGATACAGAATCAGGCTGCCGCTCTTTAATGTGGGGGAGGAACATGAGAAGCAGTGGTTTTGTTACCTCGTTTGTTTTATCCTCGCGAATGAAGGTATCACGTTAGGTTCGCTGGTTTCAAAGTCACACAGTATTAGCAAACGGCGCCATGTGACTGTAATCAACTGAGCTGGGGAGTAAATAAAAACAAGGATAAAAGCAGGATATCGAGACACTTCGGAGGATTTATGTTTTAATGGTCGCACTAAGTGTTCGCTGCGTGGTTTATGACATTTTCAGATCTTCCGTTTTATCATCTGTTCTAAAATCACTTAAATATGAGGAGCAGGACCGAAGACGAAGTAGCTTTCAGTGAGTGAAAGACCTTTAACAGATGTTTTCCCTCCTCGCTGCTCACATGGGGACCGTGTGCACCGTTCTGATGTGAGGCCTGTTTTGTGGCCGTGACGGCTTGCCAACAAAAATGAATGTAGTTCAGCGTGTATCTAAGTGCACATCATAATGCTGCTAATCTCATCTTTACTTTTCCAGTCCAACACTCCAAAGCAGGATATGTTTACAACCACTGGCAAGATTGAACATTTCAACGTAAAAAAAATGTATTCTGAGTACTCATGGTCCCCACGGGATAAACCTCAACGTTTTTGTTGACTCCCAAACGTTTTTCTTTAAGGAAGGAATATCCAAATCTAAAAGATAGGGAACTAATCACTGTGTACGTTCATGCTCCTCTGAGGCTGAACCCTTTCTTCTTTGAAAAACAGTTTCCATCGAGAACTTTTTTTCCGGCCAAATTGACCGCTTTGCATCTATAATAGACATAGTCTTAGAATCTAACAGGTTTGCTGTCGTGGACTTCAGAAGTTCATGCTCTCTCGAGGATAAACTATTGTCATTATAATGACTATTATAAAACATAAGCTGCATGTTTGGTAACGCTCTATATAAAAGCACATTTTCACTACCTTGTTTGGCACATCCAGCAGAATAATGATTATAAGGTTGTTCAGTACTCCAAACTAGGGAATGCTGACAACCACTGGCCAGGCTGACACAGGATTCATCCTCAATATTCACGGCCCCCACAGGATAAATCTTTATAATTTTGATGACGCGCAAATATTTTCTGTAGCATCTCCATCAGGCCAAAGTTTAAACGTACACAGAATAAACGTCAAATGCTATAGAATATATGGTTTTTACCTTTGTCTATTCATGCTTCTCTGAGGTTGAACCCTTTCTACTTTGAGAAACCAATTTCCCTCGAGCACATTCTTGATGATGATGATTTGGACTGTGATCTGTGGACTGACGTAATGACGTGTGTCGTATCGTATCGTATCGTATCGTATATTTACAAATCTAACTGTCATGACATTGTTGAGGGAATTCATGCCCCTTAGGGGACAAACTCTTTGAATATAATCACTATTATAAAACATTAGCTGCATGTTTGGAAAGGCTCTAGAAAAAAAAGCTACTAATCACTACTTTGTTTGGCACATCCAGCACTTTAATTTTGCAGAGTTTAATCTTCAGTGCAACCCCTCAGGGCATTTCCAAATTAAATTCTTTTGTCATTAAGAACAGGCATCCCTCTTGCTTTTGTTTATTTTTCCTCAAGCAACAATATGCAATGTTTTGGAAAGTTTGGGAAGAGAATGATAGTTGATAAGTCTCATCCCCGGATCATCAAATACTCCTTAATGGTGTAAAAGTAGATATTGCTAATGGATAGACACTGTATGATCATTATCGAATGGAGGCTCATGTCCAGAGGGGGAAACTCCCAACAGACACTAACCACTCAACCGCATACAATCTGATGTTTAACCTTCTGAAGCTCAGATCATGTGATTTCATATGGCCTCATGGCTTTTTGTGGATGTGAGAACACAGTATCTGTTATTCAGTTTTGTAAGAAGTCACATGTTTTTTTTTCTTTTTGTCCAATATAGTGTAAATTAGGTCTTGTGTCTTTGCTGGAGTATCTTGTCAGAAGAGGCCATAAAGCCTCGGCATGCTGGACACAGCTGGAGAAACACTTGCGAGGCTCTGACAGACATAAACACATAGAGTAATAATAACTACAAAGCAGAAGCAGCTGTTCACTTACATCTATTATATCTGATACATTTTGGACAATTAAATACACTGCTACCAGTAAAGTACACACGCATAAAGCTACGACAATACTGCTACGTACACACATCTGGAAATGTGGATCTCTGTTGTTTATCCGTTGTCATCCATGTCCAGCTGGATAAAGCCTGCTCTTCTCTGGTGAAACTGAATATGTAATGCTCTCCAAGGCAATTAAGCATAGAACATTGCAGATGCCTGACGTAGTCTTTAAGCGAACAATCGTTTGTTTGAGACATACATGAATCCCGGATGGACCTCCTCGAGGCCAGCTGGTCGCAGTTAATGGGGACAAAGCATCTGTGGATCTTTGACCCCTGAGACTTTTCCACCCAGCTTGACATGTTGGGAGAAGGGTGTAGTGATCCAGAGGAGGGAGACCCAGTTCGGCCAAAGTCTGTTGTAAGGGTGGGAACGGTTACTCTGAACTCTGCTTAAAGTGAGTCAGCACAGCATTTCCCACGTTTAGCGACTATTTATTGACTGAAAACTGATCTATAATCAGTAGGTCACAGGTCTGATCCCCTTATTTGTCTTTCAATACCACGCTGATTGTGGGCTTAGAGGATAAGTTCGCCGTCATTATCTGCTCAGCCCAATGCTGATGGAAAGTCAGGTGAAGTCTTGTAGTCCACAAAACCTTGTTGGGGCTTCACCAGCAAAATGGTGTTGTAGCAGTTTCCTGAACAACTAAAGTAGATAGAGACTTGTTTTAAAATGTATAAAAACAGCTGAAACAAAAACCTGAAATGGCGAATCTCCGGAAGCTCAAATATATTTGAAAAGACCCTTTTTGAAAACTAGAATCTTTCCTGAAGCTGCTAAGCTAAAAGTGTTAGCACACACGCCGTCTGAAGTGAGAACACAAGTTTGACCACACGTCGAGGGCGTAAATAACATATTTAAAAGTCCATTTTGAATCTCTCTGGAGATTTGGATGACACTGCATGGAGCTAAAATAGCTCCATACAAACGGTCTAGCGTATCAATAAAGTCTCTTGAAGTCCCGAGATCCCAAATTGAATTGGTGCACAGGCTCGGCTGCGTGCTGAGGGTAAATAATGACTTTTCAAATCAGTTTTGGATTGCAGGGCTTCCAGGGACTTGGATTACGTCTGATGAGCTGTATGGAGCCATTGTTTTTTTAGTTGCGGTTGGGTTTTCTTTTTACATTCTAAAATAAGTCCCCATCTACTTAGTTGTTTTGGAGAATGCTGTAGCTCTATTTTGCTGTCAAGGTCCAGAAGGGTTTGTTTGGACCTCACCCGACTTTCCATCTGCATGAGGGTTAGTAGATAATGACTGAATTTATCCTTCAAGACTGAATTCCCTTCAGTGGGAGCCACTTTTGTGTTTAAAAGTCATCACTGAGGAATAAAAAGGACCAAAAAGGTGTTCAGTGACTGTTCATGCAACATTTGCACATGCCATTCTCACAGATTTAGTCCAATATGTCCCTCAGGTGTACTGATGAGATTTCCATGTGTATTGTTTGGCACCTAATACATGACTTCGAATGGGGGTGGTGGTGGTGGGGATTGGGGGTTGGCAGAGCAGCCCAGAGGGTCCAGCGGTGCTGTCAGTCGACAGGAGGCTTCCTGTTTGAGCACGTCTACCTCGCTCTGGTCCAAAACCCCACTCACCGCAAAGACTGAGGTGGTGTAGACGCACAGAGACTCAATTATTCTATGTTCTGTTCATTCTTCATACAGGTTTCACCCTCTGAGGTCTGAGACCACATCATGTAGAAGCACATACAGACGGCTGGCACTGTACAGCCGAACATGTCTGTAGATGGCATTGTCCACATCTGGTAGAGAAACATGCGGACACCAAACAAAGAAGAACATTCAGTGTAATGAACCGGCGTTAAATCTGTGGCTCCTACTGCAGGCCAGAGCTTCATTTTTTAAGAAAGTGCTCCACCTGCTGGCTGTAAAAGGAACACAAAGACATGACAAAGTTGAACGTTTCCATATCAAAGTTTATTGCTGACATGCATGTAGAGATCTGATGAAGTAGAAAAATATGTTTTTTTTATACAAACGTGTTTTTCATCTGTACAAGTACGCAGTTTTCTGTATCTAGATGCCCATGACCGACCAAGCAGCTTACAACACATTGTCCCATTGGGTTTAACCTACACCACGTTTCATATCCTACACCGAGTTTCCAGTTGAAACAGTCAGCAATATATTGGTCATATACTGTAGACTTTAGAAGGAGGGGGTAAAAATCCATTATAAAAATCAAACTGGGGAAAATAAATAACATTTGACTTCACGTCTAATTGAGGGGTATTTCTATTTTGGTTTGTAGTTTCCTGTAGGACCCAAAGGAGTACATTATCTTCAAATTCTCTACCAGTTGGCACACTTTTCAAGTTTAAAATCATGCAACACTCACATGTTTTACACAGAGTTTAACCTCACACTATTTCCATGCTTTTCAGTCCACATCGCAGTCTACCAATACAACTCTGTCAAACGAACATTGAACGTGGTACAATCCACTAGCTAGAGAGTGAAACACTTTTTGATTATGGGGGGTGGGGACGAAAAAACATCTGGAATGTTGTGGAAGATGGCTTAAGACACTTCCCACAGACGATCACTTAATGTCAGCAATGGCTACGGTGTTCGTGAAAACACCCTGTTCTGATGGTACGATCTAGACTACTACAATACTGCTGTATACCCATGGAAATTCACATTGAGGTGGGAGAAAGCAGACAGCTCTCAAGACATTAATTTAGCCTCCGGATGTGGTGGTTGATGGCCAACGTGGCCCATAATGCACGTCAATCGGCATGTGTTGAAACGGGGTTGGTATCTCGCTGAGTGGAACTACATACATTATGACTGGCGCAGTCATGATGGTACATATTTACATACTGACCGGAGAGTGCAGCCTTGTGCGGGGATTTCTGGGGGTTAATGGTGGGAGAAAAAATAAAACACTACAAAAAAAAATCCCCTCCTGTAAATCAAGATAATGTGCGAGTATCATTTTCTGTAAAAAATAGAACTATGCAAAAGTCAGTCTCGTTATTAGTGTAGCTTAAGTTGACCACAGACTTTGTGGCAAAAATGGCAAGAAAATAATTCAGGAAAAAAAAAGGATAACACAAAAACAGATGCTACACTTTTGATGAATGTGGCAGAAAAGGATCAGAATGAGAATCACTGTGAGCTCACACTTCTTATAAGCTGAGAGAGCAGAGATTTTGGATCTCTCCATTTCGAATAACAGTTTAGACAGGCTGTGATCAATGTCCGCGATGCAACCCCCAGTGGTTTGGGGGTAGGGGTGAAGGAGGGGGGGGCACACAAGTGAATAAATAAATCAACATAAAATTACAAGAAAATTAAAAAAAAAAGAAGCTGTAAAGACAATTGAAAATATTCCAGAGCCTATGTTCATGCAATCAGTTTGAATATAAATAGGAAGAAGTCTAGAGAGCCTAAAGCAGGTACCAATACGCAAAGGCAAGTTGCAGTGTACAGATGCCTAACAGTCACTGGTTAGTAGCTTTGCCATGGTTTGATAAAAGAAGAATGCATTAATAGCCAAGAAGACCCAGCAACTAAGCTTAAAAACCTGTGAGTCTGTATTTTCATTTCTCTACGAAATATTACAGTATCGATTACCAGCCACCAGCGAGCCTCTGTGTGAAGAGCCGACATGGTGAGATAATACAAAGCATGTACAAGTTGAGCTAGAGAGAGGGCTTGAGAATGGCAATAGATATGTGATATTTTCCAACCTTTAAGAAAGCATTCACGGCAATCACGACAATCGCAATAACATTCGATCAAGCCCCGTCTTAGCAAAGCCCGCTCTGGTTTTCACAGTGTCTGCCACTGAGGCAGGCCAGATAACAGAACACAATGATTGGAGGATAGCTTAAAAAAGGGTCTGTGGCTATCAGAGGTTAACAGCTCGACAGCCCTGCAGACTCTCGTTTTGCCCGAAATAACACACGCGTACACACTCATGGATACTGCAGACGTAGCAAAGCGTAGATGACAGTTCACATTCACACTGAAAAAGAAATCTTGTCCCACGATCTGTCTTGATAAAGAGAAACAGGGAAGTTGGAATACCTGGAAGCCATTTGATTCTGAATGAGGCTGTGGGTACCAGTTTCCTTGGCTAAGAGTAATTTTAAGACATGATTTTTGGCAATAGAAACATGACAGTGCCCGATCTTCACTATGATGGCACTGAGAAAGCGTTACCATCAATATGCCTTGGCAGGGAGGATCCAACAGTTTTTCCCATTCAGTTCTTGGCATTGTGACTTCCAGGTACCTCACACTAGCTGCCTAGACGCTAAAAATAGATTTCCACAGGGATGAGCAAAAGCAGGAGACAATGCATTCTGCAAATATCAAAGGATGCACGTACGCATACTTTGATATTCACCATCTTCAATCAAAAGGTAGGGATAAAATGCTACTTATTAAGGTAAATATGATAAAAAGCTTATTCAGATTTTCCGAAACCACTGAACGGGTTTCAAAGCATCATCACTCTGACAGAAAACATTAATGCTTTATGTCACTGGTGGCATCAAGACTCCATTGTTACAATCCCTTGTCTCAGAACAGTGAGCATGGTTTACCAACAGAGAAGAGAGACAGAGAGGTAGATTGATTTGAAGTCAACAGACAGGACCAGTCTGGATCATTATCGGTACAGGAAAACAGAGGAAGAGGAAGGAGTGGGAGAGGGTGGAATGGAGGTATAGAGAAGTGACATCTGTGATCAGTTGATCTGACTTGAGGCAATACCATTAACCACTAGGGAAGAGAAGGGGTTGCTACATGATTCTGGTCCTGTATTGCTCAGGGGATCCAGAGTTGATGAGGAAGTGTTACAGTAGGGAGATCTCGGAGTAGGAGGAGGAGGAAGGGGTTAATCGTCTCTTCAACACTCCAGGCAGAGCCTTGTGTTAGCCCCCTGTGTGACTGTGCCGTCAGCTTGGTTACACAGTGAGATCTGACTGCGGGTGACCTGAGGGCAAGGAACCTTTGGTTCAGATCTTCCTCCTGGGCTTTCCGTGTTTCACTAGAGGATCCGGATATGAGCAGTTTGTTCTGGTGCCCTCCTCACACAGGCTCCACATAGCATGCCCAAAGCCCCACCTACGAATGGGTCTGTCTGCACCCTGGTTCAGGCTGGGCCTTCTGTATGCGAGTTCAGTTTTAGGGCTTGTCCTCCTCAGTCCTCTCTGGACTCCGCAGGACTGTACACCCTGGAGAGGTCAGACAGGCTGAGATGGGTAGTTGGGGACTACTTCCGGAGGAAACGTTGTGCCAGGATGGCGGCATCTAGCGGGCTGACAGGCTGGGCGTCGTGGCCCAGACGCCTCACAGGTGGGATGCTGCCAAACTGGCGCTTGGTGAGAAAGCTCTTGGCCTCGTGGATAGTGTTCTTCTCTTCAGCCAACAGCAGCTGCTGGCGCATGTAGTTCTCAAACTCGTACTGCGAAGACTCTTCTATCACCTTGGCCTGAGAGAAGAAAATGTATTCTGTTCAATGTGCTGCGACATCTGAGGCGATCGAAATAAACATGTTCTCTGAGTGGATCTGAGAAGTAATAAACAAGTGGCTAAAACACAGGAAAAAGATGAATTTGCATCACATGATTAAATCTAGGTAGCTCTCCATCTTAAATAGCTCTATTTTAGCTTCTCTGGATGTATCCAGCTGGCTCCATATTCAGATCTGTGATGTCATGTTTTTCTAATAATTTACCTCTTGCAGATTATCTGGGTGATTGACTTGATCGTCAATATCCGGGACCACCTGCAGGGGGCCACTCAACGATGAAACGGACTGCCTGCGATCATGGTAACAACAACAATGATTAACAACAGCCAGTGTGCCAGTTTGAAATGACCTGTGTGGAATCACTTATGTAATTTTTCAAACATCCAGCAGGGGGGAGGCAGTTACCATGAGGCAATGATGACACCGAGAGACTCCAGCACCTCTCCTGCAGTAAGCCTCTGCTGAGGGTCCAACACCAGCAGCTTTCGGATCAGGCACACTGTGTTCTCCGACACGCGGCCGTCCCTGTGAGGAGGTGGACGAGAACAGAAGGGACAGTTTTATTTGAAAGCCTACAGAGCCACTACGACAAAGACCATACTGCCAGTTCTTCAGGTTCGAATGAAAATGTGGTAATTTCTCAGGAAATCTTTAGTCCAGCTGAAGTATGCAAAAACATTTGGTCAAAAGATGTAAACAATGATTCATATTGACGGAGACATTGCTGTCACTATAAAAATTGTATTTTTTATAGCAGAAATGTGAAATAATGACAGAAATAAACAGTACAAGCTCTGTGCTTTTGATATGCTGTCACCGTTGTCAGCAGCTAGATTCCATTGCTTTGAATCTCCACCGAATGTCACATGTACAGGATGAGTACTCACTCTGGGATGGAGTACTCAGCAGCCTTGATCTTGCGGAAGAGCTCTTGAGGTATGCTGTCATAAAAGGGGAACTGGCCGTACAGCATGGTGAAGAGGACCACGCCAAGAGCCCACATGTCACTGGGCTTACCGCGGTACGGTCGACCTGGAGACAGGATGGAGAGGAGATCAAGATCAGTGAGATCCACAAATGTGGCGTTTGAAATGGTGACAGCAAAGGGCTTCCGCGTTTGTTTAGCGTGATGACAGTTTATGCCCCGAGTGACTCAAGGGCGATCAACCTTTTAACAAGCTCAATTCCTGTAGCATCACCAGGTCTAATGATTAACAAGATGTGCAAACAAACACTTGCAATGACTCCTGATCCATTATATTTCCTCGAAATTTCCAGCACACTATGAATATGGGAGAGCAGGTTTTTTTTTTTTAAATTAACCCCCATCAGTCATGGATCTGTGATGAATAAACTTGGGCTGGTGAGGGTGGAGGATCGCGACTGTGCATGACCATAGGCAGTGCTGTCACAGCCAGGCAGGCAGGAGCAACAGCAGCAGGCAATTATGTTAAAGCTTGTGACACACATACACACACAGGCGGGGGATGGGAGGGGAAGGGGGTAGATGGGAGTAGTTTCCCTCAAGTGAGTCATCAGTGCGTGAGTCACCGAAGCTCTGTTTAATTGTGTGCCTGTCACGTTATGCTGATATACACGCCCGGGTTATAGCTACAGTCTGAGTGTTTGGAGGTGAAACATTTCTGTTCAAAATGATCCTTCTTAATCTTGTACACTGTCCAGGACAATGTTATGGAAATCAGCGTATTAAATGGATGGAAGTGCATGCTAAAGCATCAACCTGATATATGTGTGGCACCAGAAATGAGCATTGTGAAGCCATACAATAAAAAAAAAATTGATTTCTGCTTTTGTCAGACAAAGGAAATGTTTCACACAAAGAGGAAAGTAACTTCCTCTGCAGACACATACCATGAGAAAATGCGACATCACCGTGACTACAAAAACAACGACAGAAAAAAGAAGCTATTCCGATCTTTTGCCAGTCCGAGATTGCAACATAACCGCTTCCTTGTTGCTAAATAACCGGAAAACCCAACGCGAGACTGAATGATTAATGTTGTGCAATGCTCTTTAAAAAGAATCCCAGGATCTTATCTGGACCCCGGTCCACAAAGGTCGTTCTTCTAACCAGAATTATCTGGTATGTCATTTTGGGAAGTACATTAAGTATGGTTTCATTTCCAGTAAAAGCACTTCAACCCTATTTCACATCTTACAGTGGACTGTGCTGAATCCAGGGCAGTGAGGAAGGTTTTTACACCTCTACACATGTCATCACACACACACTGCAAAAAAAACCACAAAAAAAAAAAAAACAGGTGCCACTTTTGGCAGGTGAACAGCATCCAGTTTTTCACCCTTTCAAAAAAGGGACATTCCCTGACCGACCTTCTCCAATGTTTCTTTTAGTTGTCCTTTAAAATGAGCATGCATGCAACAAATCTGTTTTTCACTCACTGCTTAATACATCAGGGCTGATGTAAGCCGGACTTCCTCTCTGGTCTTTCAGCAGGTCGTCCTCGCTCACCAGGTGCTTTCCCAGGCAGAAGTTGGTGATGGTAATTCGGTGAGTCCTGTAAGCAACGAAAACACAGTACTTAAGTACCTTTAAATGTAAATAACCCTAACCCTAACCAGAAATGAAACAAATATTCCTTCCATACTGCTTATGAATACCCCTCTCTCCCCCCCCAAAGAAATCTTTTGATCAAACCGTGGTGAACACTTAGCCAAACAGTGTTACTCATCCTGACAAAATGCAAGTTCAGAATGCAAAACACTGAACACTCACAGCATGAAGTAAACACAGGCTGATGGAGACACGGAGAACTTGTGAGTGTGTCTTGTTGTTTTAATAATCTCATGGTTCGCCGAGCCTTAAAAATATATCAGGATCTGAAGACTGCCAGATGCAAAACAGAGTATGCACACCCTTATTAGAACAAAGCATATTTTCGTCATAAAGGGCCCTGAAACTCTAGACCACCCTACATTAGAGTTGATTTTAAATAATTCTCTTTTATCCATGTTCTTATTGCACCCCTGTGTGTTCTTGTTTTTGTACCTTCCCATTCTATATAAAGGCTAATGCTCTACACAAGGTTAATGTATGACATCACTGTTTAGCCGATGGCCATCTTCCTACATCAGGCCTGAGACACTTCGAGAACAAGACCGGTCCAGACACAGTGGCGCTTCAAAAGTCTGAGACGACCCACTGCTGTTACAGGCAATGTTTGATTAATTTGGTTTCTGCGGAAACAATGTGGCACTATAGGATTTTTCTCTGAGTCATCAAGGTAAATTTAGTTTGCTTGTGGTGGAGTGAAACCCAACATTATTAAAGCCGAGGGACTACGGACTGTTCTATACCTCTGTTCTTTCGGCAGAGAAAGAGAGAATAAAAAAAGCCGCACTTTGACAAACATATGAGTCAACCTGTGGCTTGGGATAATTGTCTCGATGACTAAGCCTGCATGGTGATGGGCTGGCAACGAATATATAAAGCTCACGAAGATTTGAAATATGTACACAAACACGCAACTTCAAGGGCACCCACGCCATCACTCCCATGGTGAACACGCACACATGAAAATGTACTCAAAAACACATGAGTGTGCACAAAAGCTACGGTCTAGAGCCCGGGTCCTCTCAGGATCACGCTCCTCGCCCACATCCGCTTTCTAAAAAGCCTGAGGTCAACAACAGCTTCCCCTATTCTCTCTCACTTTCACACTCTGCTCCATCACACACACACACATACACACTCATTGCTCCCATTACAGCATCTGGAGCCAATTTCTGTCAAACACTCAATTTTCAACAAATGCTCCAATCCCAATCTTCCCCTCAGAACATTCAAATCACGTTATTTCCAGTGACTTGTGTGATTCAACCCTGCAACAGCTTTAGTGATCTAAGTCTTCATAACCATACAGTGGCCTTGTGATCTGCACAAGGACAGACCAGAGGAACAGAGCGCAGTGCTTCAAGGACCCTCGACATAAAAGCTTCCTTTATGGAGGAGTCTGTCCTTTTGTCTGTGTGCATCACGACTCAGGGTTCTATTCTTGCACCGGAGATTGGGTAAATGAAATTGCATGTTTGCCTCGTGAGGCAAGGGTCCCTGAGGACTGAAGAGAGACCGCACCATCTCTCGCTTCCTGGTCATGTGACCCCGGCTAAGTCAGGAAACCAGAAACCTAAACAGCCCCGTTGACTTCTCTTTCCCCCCCCGAACATTTTGCTGAAAATACCCCAGCTGACGAGAAAGGAGGTTAAGCGCAGGGCAACTTTTGCAGAGAGCAGCAAATTTCATTTCTCAGAACTGTTAGCGACTAATGATTTGGAGGGTTATACTAGGAAGACCCAAGCTTTACTGAAACAAATATTTTACCCTAATTTCTAAAAAAAAAGGTTGCCATTATTGAATTATGGCTACTGCTAGTCCAATATTGTATCAAGCTTCAAAAACAGCAATTTCAAAGATTATTTTGCACAAAACAAACAATAAACTAAAACTTATAATTCAGTCAAAAGAAGTAATCTTTCCCTGAGATAATACAGTCATTACGTAATTAATGAGAAACTACAGGAGCTCTCTGGAAGAAAAATAAAAAGCAAAACAAGACATGAATGTCCCTTTAGAAATATAAAACAAATCAAACAAGTCAAAACAGCTTAGAGACAAATTGTCCCTGCAGATTGATTTATGACATCCTGCTTTCATAACAGCTGGCTCTGCAAGAGGAAATCACATCATTCTTGCATAAACTGCTGAGCTTGTTGATGGTAGCGGTGCATGTCCCAGAGTGATGACAAGTGGCCGCGGAGGAGAGGGGATTTTGGGAACGTCTGCATCTTAAATAACCATGTCCTTCCCTTACTGACTGTACATTCATACACATCCAGGGTGGAGTGACAGAGGAAATGTGCAAGCAGGCAATGTGTGGTGCATAAAGGAGATGGGAAAAGTGAAACGAAAAAAAGGGATGTGACAAAGAGGATAAAACAGAAACACAATGAGAGGAAAGGGCTGAGGTGTATTGGAAAAAAGAGAAAAAGCAGCGTAGAGGGTGATAAATGATGACTATGTGTGTGCATGTGTATGTATGTGTGTGAGTGTGTGTGACGTGCATTGCTGTGTGAGTCAGCTCTGAGCTATGGGGCCTTTGGCAGGCCTCTCCTTTGTCTCCAGCTGGGACGGAGTGTTCCGCTTGTCTGCTCCTCGCCCTGCCACCCTCCTTCCCCTGGCCAAAACACTCTCCTGTTTCATCACCACCACCATCACTACCACTGCTGCTGCTGCCGCTGGTGGGGGCATCGGGCTCTGACGCCTGAGATGCAGAGTGTGTGTGGTAAATAGATAAGCCGGCAGCCCAACATCTCAATGCACCTATTCAGACCAAGTGACTGAGCAGAGTGAGAGACAACACTGGGATTACACTCACTTGTGCATGATGCAAGGGCTCTCGATGTTTAGATGTGAAGGTGTGTTTAAGCAAGCGTAGGAACAAAGAGTGTGTCTGTGTGTGTGCGCGTTAGTCATGTCTTTTCAAATGGCTCTGTGGGATGATTATCAGAGTCTCCAAGAATTTGCGTGCAGACCTCTGCAACCTTCCATAGGTTATATGCAAAATCTGGCAGAATCACCTTAACTTAAAAAAACAGGTAGTAGCTAAAATGCATACAGTGAGAAGGTGGATTTTCACCCCCTGAATACACACATACCATCTCCCTCATACACTCTGCATGTGTTGGGAGATGACTTTACAGATGAGTAGTTTTCCATTCTGCAGGGCCTATCTGAATTGCAGCACTCTGCGACCCATGGCGCACTCACCAAGGTCCTGTGTGCTGCCCACCCCAAAATCACTCTGACAGAGAACAAAGCACTGGCATATTCTCTACTCCCTGCTTTGCACCGGAGTCCAGTCTCCCTGCGCTTCCCAACAAATCTGACGCTGGGGAATGAATCAGCCTTTACTCAACACACAGACACGGACTGAGAGTCAGGCACAAGAGAGCAAAGCTTTAGGTCCCTACAACTGATCTCACTCCTCGTCTGAGAATGTGACCCCAGCTTGGGTTTACAGCCAAATGCACACTAGATACAGGCTGCCGGGGCCTCTCTCACACACATGAGCTGAGACGGAATGACTTACTGGCAGGCTAAAATGACTGACCCGGTAGAATGAGAGAGGGTTATTGGCCAGCCAAATGAGTGAATACATTTCTCTTACCGTTTGTTCAGCACCATGTTTCCGAGTTTGAGGTCTCTGTGCACAATGTTTTTCTGCACACGGGGAAAGAAAGAGGAGAAGGGAAAGAAATGTTTGGTCAAATCAAGATTAGGGAATCACTGGTATCAAAACAATCAGTTTGTTTTTGAGAGTAGCATGCACGCATGGGAGATGAGTAATCAGAAGAGAATGTGGAACTAGCTTACAATAACAAAGAAACTGCTCCTACAGTGGACAAAAACAATGTAGTATCCAAGATTTCTCCATTGATGAAAATAGAAAAAGGCGCACCCATATTTTCTGTCATGCACACTGTTGGGCAGTACAGCTGTAAGTAACGTGATGATTAATTGAGAAAATAAACAGATTAATCTTTAGGAGTGAATGCGTCACAATTCAGACAGCCTGTTGATCATGCTCAGTCGCTTTCTTCTTTTAACCATACTTGTCTAATCTACCAATTTCCCCTCTGGGATCACAAGTCTATAAAATGTCAGAACATGGACAAAAATGTCTTCAGTGTTTCCCAAAGCCCAAGATGATGTCCTTAAATAACTTGTTTTGTCCCAAACAACCCAAAGATATTCAGTTTACAGTCTTAGGGTAATAATCAAACGTGAAATTCTTCACTTTTTATAAAGCAAGATTCACAAAAGCAAAAAAAAATCACTTAATTAACCAAGAATAGTTGTCATTTTATTTAATAGCTTTCAACTAAACGATTTGTCGTTGCATCTTTATTGGACAATATAAAATCGGTGTCACCTTCATACACCTTTCTACACTCACCTTATGAAGGGCCTCCACCACACGCACCACGTCGTAGAAGATGACGATGGCCTCGCGCTCGCTCAGTCGTTTCTCCTTTATGACGTAATGCTGGAGGTTTATTAGATCTGCCGTCTTGTCGCTGAAGTCGTGAGCACACAGGCAGTCGAGCACGAGGCAAATCCGCTTCTTCATCTTTCGCACTTTGTTGGCCTCCGTGTCCTCCACTATTTCGTAAGCTCGATCCTGGGGAGCAACAACAAAGACAAGGTGTGAGCAGCCATCTTCAGTAAGGTGCTTACTTTGAAAGTGGACAGAGCTGTTGATGTATGGTGGAGACACTTTCCAAAAGCAACCAATCAATACAAGTCGAGGCATCCATGGATGCATCAAACTGAATGGATTCTTGTGCCATACTGGCTAATCAAGCGGATTCATTCAGTTTAGAAAGACATTCAAGTAGGGTAGAGGCCATCAATCACCATCCTGCATGCAGCCGATGCGAATAAGATACATCTACCCCTCCACAGCGGGTGGTGGAGGACGAATAACAAAAGGTCATTCCTCTTCTTCCAACTCCAGTCTTAGCAGAGTCCCCACCTCTCATCGATTTCTGTATCAGGTTGTCAGTTTTTTTTTAGATGCAGTCAGCACCTCTGAAAGCATACATTATTAACTGGTTCTCTCACAGTGGCGATGCACAATAATAATCCAATCAATATTGCAGGCCTAAATGAATCAGAGTGCACAGCTCAATGCTGCTATTCTGAGAACACCGGCAGAGTGGAACAGACAGGATGTGAAAGAGAGACAAAGGAGGAAAACAGCAAGAGAGGGAGAGAAGGCAGATGGAACAATAACAAAGTTAAAGGAGGAGGCAGACGGGAAGACAGGTGAGGGAGGGGCTCATTGTGAATGGATGGGGCTGGGAGTCGAGAATGACTGCAAATAAATATGGCTTACAATGGTGCTCACCACTTCTCTATCGAAACAACCCTGATAAGGAAAATGCAAGCAGCTGGCTGGACTAATGGCAAGCGCACCCCTGGTATTACTGAGCTTATAAGAGCATGCTGTACTTGCATCGTGAACTGAGCGGTAAGTGACAAAAAAACTTCTCCGTGGTTATGTTGGCGTGTTTATCATGTTCAACTATACAGAACACTCGCCCACACGGTGCTGAGTAATACACCACAGACTATAAGAAACTCTTCTTTTTTGCCCATGACATAAATTATTATCTGCCAACAGAAATGTAGCTTTATTGCCAAAGTGTGCCGGTCTCAGTCTACCTGGAATAGGCCGTGGTGGTGGACGACCCCATCCTGGTTGTGCAGCAGAGAAAGGAGCGAGTACTCTGTGTGCAGCAGCATCTTCCCTTGCCTCTCCTCCTGAGTCTCTCCTGCAGAGTCCGACCGCTCCTCCAGCGTCAGGATCTGCCATAACCACAACACACACAGAGACACACACACACGACCAGAGCAAACATTAGAGGTCACGAGACAGGAGCTCGTACAGGATCAGACAGCGGAAAGAGAGCTTTAACCGTTTAGTATGAAGCTAATCTTCAGCCCTGACACCAAAGCTTTTAAATGACTCAAGACATGACATTAAGCTACATCTGCTAAGCATTTAAACAACAAGGAGATGGTATAACATCACTGCAGTTTAAAACAGTGGCTCATATACTAATGTGAAGTAAGCAAGCTGTGCAGCAGACACCAAGGCGCTGACTTCACGGGTACGAGGGGAGGGTCCCGCACTGATTCAATACATGGTCGTGGGGGTTAAAAGTTGACATTCCAGGTGGGGCGCTAACCTTCTTCCCTTCTTCTATGGCCCCCCTCCCTTGTGCAACAGACACTGGATAGTCCCAATAAACAGATTGCCCGGCTGAGGTTTTGTTGTTTGTGCCAGACTTAAACAGGCGGCCATAAAATGAACACCAACAAAGGAAGGTCAAAGGTTCAGATGTCTACCAGGACATCATAGCTTTGTATTGAATGACATGACAATTTTTAATTGAT
The DNA here is from genome assembly GCA_903131615.1 of Diplodus sargus. NCBI lineage: Eukaryota > Metazoa > Chordata > Actinopteri > Spariformes > Sparidae > Diplodus > Diplodus sargus. The sequence goes on from CAEMYA010000130.1 coordinate 2,224,378, forward strand.
TTGTGCGCTCAACTCATTCGGTTTGTGTGACAGGCAAACACATAAAACATGCCAACCCCGACAGACTTACTTTGAGCTGATAGAAGTCATCCGTGCCGTCCTTTCTGGCCAGACACTGCACTATGCTGGGCACTGGTGAGTTGCCCAGGCGAGGCCCTGCAAGGATAAGAAAAGGAACAGCTGCATGACCAAAAGGCAGGCTGCGTGCCGGAGTGTGTGCTCTCGCTGCAACTCATTAAAGGCTGCATGTGCACGTACCCATTAACACCCCAAGTGTAATGTTTTCCTTGGCACTCTGCATTGCAAATAGTTGGGGAGTTGTGGAGTAGAAAACATCCAAGTTTGAGAGTATGGAAGAGAAATACATTCTCCAGAGGGAGGAAACAGCCTGGCTCCAACAGAGACACAGACCTTTCTGGCCGATGTCATGGGGATCAGCAAAATTCTTCACATTCTTGTCTCAGGCGTGAATGCACACAGGATACCCCACAACTCTCTATTGCAGTCACACACAAACGTACATATAATTCCCCATTTCCTGCACATGCACACATGCTCACGAAAAATTACACACCAGATACAACCTCAACATACACTTTTAACTATTATTTCTATACTTTTGGGGCTTTTGTAAACAGTAGTAGCTTCCTCACCAAGGATGAAGGGACCGGCTCTCTTTGCGTTGTTGCCGGATATCCCAGGACATTGCAGCTTGCTGGCCCTGCCTGATGTCTCTCCAGCCCCCTTCTCCGACGAGCGCCGCTTGGACATACTGGAGCTCTGCAGGGGAATATATCTGATTAGTACACGGGATAAAGATAGTCAAGTTAGAGGGGCAAACATGTGACTGCAAGGACACAAAATGCTTAAGGAAAAATAACATCAGTAATCTGGAACACAAAAATGTTTTATAAATAATTAGTCATCTTAAAAATAAAGATTTTACCCAGAGCTTTACCAGTGGTCCTGCAGGCTAGTTGAGAGTGCTCTGATTAGTGAACAGTAGTGAAAGGAGGTAAACTTCAGGGCAGCTCCACCCAGCCTATTTTAAATATCCCTCCCACACATTTACCAACACCTCAGTGTGAATGTGAGGCCATTACGGCTCCATTCAGAGTGATGGCTGCTGGCGTTGAGGGTGACACCTCAGATTCAATCTCCCCAACAGGCAATGCGAATGTGCCACAATCTGCAATTTAAAATTAAAAGTGCTTTCATGCAAATAAGATGAATTTCACCAACACATTTTTTTCTTTCTTAAAGAAGCATCTTTTATTTATGTCTCAGCATGGAGCCACATATCCATCTTTAGCTTTTCCTGCTGCAGTGGACATGGGTTTAGAAAATCCTTCTGCTCTTAATCTGCGTGTTTTATCTCAAAATCTGTACAGCCGGCTTATCTGTGCAGACCTTCCCCTGCAAGGACATGCGTGTTCAAACAAGGCTGAAAACAACAAAAAAATAAAAAGATACCAAGCCCTTACGCTACGATAAGGAATTCTTTTCACATGGCAGAAAAACCAGTGACACAATATGACACATCATCATTACACAAACTGCTTTAACTGCCGCAGCAGATCTCCCTCCCAGAATTCAGAGGTATGCTTTGTTTACTGATACTGAGTTCCAATGTGATGAAACCCCATCTGTTTCCTGTAACAGGGAAGTAGTGCCTTGAACCGAGAGGAATGACTCACCCTGCTGTCGTCCTGAGTTTCCATTGGACAAAAATGCTTAAATGTCTAGGTGATGACACCAATAAGAGCATGAAATGTGCCCCCAAGCCTCTGACATGTGCACCATATCAACTGAATAAAAAAACCCTCATAGAGGTCCACGAGAAAGGCAACACAAAGTGACATATCTGAAGTAAAGAGATCGCTGCCTGACAGCAGTGGCATGCATATTTTAGTCAACTACTTGAGAGGTGATTCAGACTAGTAAAATTCAAAGCGCCTCATAAACTGCAAACTAGGCACTGAGCGGAGAGCTTAAGAAGAGTAAAAAAACAACAACACACACACAACTTAAGAATATGTAACCAGTCCTGCAAGTGGAACAAACTACAGAAAATGTACATTTTTACTGAATCAGGCCATCTTCCTGTTTCAAAACTAATCGTGCGCCACTCGCCAGTTGGCGATTTTGGGCAGAGAGAGGAGGCAGGCCAGTTGGCAGTCAGTATGGGCTGATATGAATTCTCACTTCCATGAGGCTTTTTGTGATCCCAGACAGCAGACAGTGTCATCATCATGTCTCTCGCCCATCTGTCTCCATCTCCACTAGTCATCACCCACTGAGTCTGATGAGCTGAGGTTTTCTGACAGCATTTATGGCGCAAGTCAGAGTGACACCAAGTCACGCTGCCAATAGTAAGAGAACATCTTACTCTAGAGCACGCGAGGCAAAGTGATGGATAATCCAGCAGCCAGAGCGGTTGGCAGAATCGATAGAACTACACACTGCTTCCCGTGCTGCCAGATAAATACATTTTAAATTGTCGGGTGAGTGCTAGATTAAATAAAATAAGCAGGCCGTGTCAAAGCTAACAGGCATTTCATTTGAGGCCAATTCACACATTTTAAACAAGGTTCTCTGCATGCATTTCTATTCTCTGCAGCTACATAATCAGAGTTAAAACAAACATAAAAAAACAACAACATACCAATCCATGCACCTTGGACTCATAACACTGAACTGACTCATGGACACAAACTGCTCCACAACACACAGCAAACGGACCCAGGGCTATTCATCTACCTACTAAACACCAGCTGTAGTGCTGTGGAGCCAACCCCTGACACATCTAAAAAAGCAAAGGTCAACGCAACCAACTAATGCACTGACCTAAATGACATCAGCGCGATGACAGCACACAGCTATCCTTTTCTGACACTGCTGAGCCTCTCTGCACAGCCAGTGATCTGGCAAGCAACGACTGCCTCTGCCTCTGACTGTACCAGGGGGAGGACGAGAACAGATACAGCCTCTGAATCATATCACACAAAAGGAGGAGAGACACGCTGCCGGTGCCCACGAGAAATGTGGGCTCCCTAAATAGTATCAGAACAAAACAACCACGTAGGTGTCTCAAGATCCACCCACCCAGACTCCATGCTACTTGTCTGGCTCTGCAGGAACAGCTTGACTGCTAAATCAAGGTAGTGTCAAGATGGACAGAGACAGCACGAGGGGGGAACTTGGGCAGGTAGTAAACATGCAAGTGGATGAAGCCAGCTGTAGAGAGCAAAGATCAAAAACGATGATGCCACATATGAATCAAACACAAAGAGATAAAAGCAACTCGAAGGTCACACAGGCTTCAATGAAATGTCAATCAATCATGTCGCGTACACACACACACACACACCTACAACTATCTCACTGCAGTTGGCTATATTATTGCAACAACAAGTATTGTGTACACAAACGTCAACGTTTAAATCCACGCACAATAATAAATACACATGCAGTCACTGTCACACGTTGTTTGGTGCCATTTTGCGACCACAAGGTCTTGGACACAGTCGAGTCCTGGCAGCGGACAGTGTAAACGAGACGAGTCGCGGAGTGAAACGCTGACGTTATTGCCTTACAACTTGTGCAAAAAAAAGAGAAAAACACTCCACAGACAGCTCATGACTCGTGTAGCCGGGTGCTAATGTGTTTAACCCACAACAATGACTGCCTGACCACCCGGAGACGCTTTAAAAACACATGCTGAAGCCGCATTTTGTACACGGCGTGCGTTCGTGTAGACAACGTTTCATTGAGGTGGCCGTTTAAATAAACAGAAACGGTTTTTTTTTTAACAATGTATGGGCAGCATAGAACAAAGCTCAAGTGCATATATAAAACTCAGCATAACTAAAAATAAGCTGATGGAATACCTCGGTAAAAAAAGGACGCTGCCACAGCTACAGGCACACCGGCCACACAAAGGGGCACACACACACAACACAACAAGAGGAGTTGGACTGTCGGTGCAAAACTACACCGAGCAGCCGTTAGCTTGGTTAGCTCCTTTAGCATGTACTCTTATATAAGCCAGAGAGTTTTTAGCGTGATTGCTGGCGAGCGACGTTGGCTCACACCAGAGCCGGAGGCTACAGAGCAGCCGGGAGGCCATTTAAACAAAGTAGGTAACATTACAGCTGGCTAGCGTTGCCAGTGAGCTAGATAGCCGTGTAGTCGCTGCCTCGCTTACCTCGAGCCAAAACCGCCGAGTAAAGTCTGCGCCGTCTGCTTACAACGTCGACATTTCTTGGGCAAACACGGTGGTGGATGCGCGGAGCTTCTCGCTTAAGCAGGAGAGACCACAGAGGGTTGGTTTCGGGTTGTTTAGCCTCTGTTACCGAAATGAGCAATTAAGGAAAAGCCTCCGCTCTCCGCTGATCGCATCTTTCCACAGCGACAGCGCCACCTGACAACGGAAATGACGCACATACTTATTTGATTGACAGCAGCGGCGGACCAATGGCATCAGCCGTTTGTGTGTGTGTGTGTGTGTGTGTGTGAGTGTGTGTGTGTTTTCCTCGTAAATAGTTTGTTCACCGTGGTATGATGACGACATTTTTTGCATAATAAAAGTTGCAAAATGAAACACATTAGGTCATAGTTGTCTGTGTGGGAAAAGTTTGATAGAGTCAAATTAATCCAATAGAGAAACTGCATTTCATGCCGAAATAAAACCGACCTGAACAAGGATGGGCCGGACCACTGCTCAAAACTTACAAAACTCGTCTGTATGCACGTCAAAGTCGAGTTTTGCTTGATCTGGTGGTGTATTAGACCATCAGTGCTGCACAAAGTGTAGATGTAAAACTGTTTCTTTTCAATAGTTGAAATGGGTATTTATATTGGGCCCTACTCAACTTGTCAAAAGGTGTATAATGTCTTCTGTAGTTTTAAAAGATGCTTTCAAGAGTCTGACAAATTGACCTGGATGTGGTCATAGTGATTGCGGCTCAGAGGAGAACAATTTGTCTGTGTTGCAAACTGCTGCTAGGAGCTTAAAGGTGCAATATGTAGAATTTTTAATCAAAAGAGAAATGCCTTCACTGACTGTTTTTTCATGCTTCAACAAACCAAATAAACTCTCTTTCTTTTCATGGCTGATTAAACTGAATAAACAAACTGACCGTACTTTGTTTATATTTGGCGGACCATGCCAACTTTCTAAACTCAAACAGTGTTCTGGGGACCTTATTTCCATGGAGTCCAGCTTGTTTATTCAGTTGTGGAAAAACAAATATTAATAATATTCCCCTCATTAATATAGTTAATATTTCAATTTTGAGTTTGAATTTCTTCTCCAAACCTACCCATTGCCCCTAAAGTAGTATAAAACATCACCACATGCAAATGTCAATGTGGACATACAATATTATAGGCACTTAAAATACCATTCTGGTGGTAAAACATTCAACAGACTGGACCTAATTTATTACAATGCCAACTAAAAACCTTCCCCACTGTCCTTAACTCTACATGTAAAAGTTTTTATAATCGTCAAACCAAAGTGTAATGAGTTATGATATGAAGTAATAGTAAATAAACAGCATTTTCTCCTCATAGGAACAGCTAAAGGTAATGCAACTGTGCACATAGAGGTCAGACTCTGACACAATTTTATCAACTCTACACCGTAGTTGCTTTTTAATGAGACATTCTGACATTCTGCACCTCATTCACCACATGACTCTGCAAAATTGTGCATCACTGCGTTCAATCAGCACTCATCTGATAAAGCATTTCATTTATCATTGTCCCACCATAGTATTTCCAGATCAATACCACGTGTGTGGAAATTGCAGTTACATATGTCTTCAAAGCTAACACCACCACAAGTTGTTACTCATCTACTCAGCAGGCATATTTTTTTGAATGACATGCAGTGACATTTAGTAAAGCCCACCTATGTTGTCAATTTAGACTCCCTGATTAATCTCAAATACCACCCACGGCTACTAGTTTCAGAGCAGTGGGCAGGTGTGATAGACATAGAGAGGGTAAGCGAAAATGGCAAAGGGTTACTTGAGTTGCTTTAGACTTCCTGCCTTGACTCAGTAGAGCATATGCCTCCGGCCACATGAAACATTTGTCAAGCTGCGGCTTTACAGTGTCCTACCCACAGCTTTTAAAGGGGAAACTGGATCATATCTCAAAATGCAGGGTCTATATATGAGAGACATGATCTATTTGTGTAGTGTTAAGAGAAACTATTGCCAGGACTTAGTACACTCAAACTTTTGTAATATTACTTATGACCCTAATGGAACAAGCAGTGTAAGTTCTCCCTTATTGCATTTTAACAAGTCACATTTATGCTGTTTTTTAAGCCACTAAATAGACCTGTAGAAAAAATCGATTGGCAGTTTTGCAGGTTGAACCATGTTACATTGTTTTACAGTGAGGTTAGTTGACTCCAGTCTTACAGGATGACTGGCATGAGCTCCAGTTTCTGTTTGTTTTCCAGGTAGGTTTTAACCTCAGGGCACGTAGTGTTTCTTGTCTCGCCTTTGCCATGACTATTGGGAAGACCTCACCAGAGAACTCCACCCCCAGATCAATTCAGAGAAATGTCTCAGCATGTTTTGCCTGCATGGTATGCAGCATGTGTGTGTGTGTGTGTGGTTGACTGGGGGAGTGCAGACTGAGTCTGACTTTTGGGACCCGCTGTCTGCATGCAGACTGCACACAGATATCTTGGGCACATCAAGCAGTTCTAATTGTAGTGGTTTACTTGTGGATAACATTCACGCATACTGCTTTTAATGATCTGGTTAAATAAGGAAGTATAAATAAATATAAAATCATTCACGTATTTGTTGTTTGACATTTTAAGCGAATTCTACATTCACAGATATATATAAAAGAAACAACAACCTTGTTTTGAATACACCTGTATTAACCTGACTGAATAGTAATACTGTGTGGTTGTCACTTTGAACAGACCACACACAGTACATGTTTAAAAAGGCCAGACAGCGCCCCCTACCGTCACACCTTGTCAACTACAACAAGCTGTTACAAGGTTCATGCCATCATTAACACACTATTGCATCAGTACACAAGCGAATGACATGGTTCATACAATAATATGGGTGAAAATCATATTTTCCCCCCCTTTGTTTATTAAAAATCCTACATTGGACATTCAACAATTTAACAAATGCAGCTATATGTATTTCTTTATACACAGAAAATGATACATTCAAATAAATAAAGTATGCAATAAACATATTTACATATCAGACAATTCCTTATATTGCATTTCTCTATATTAAAATAATATGCTGATCAGTGAGCACAATTGCCGGATCACAGCTCAAAATCCAGAGACATCACAGGATTGTGGGAAATGTCTAACAAGTTGATGCAAGATAAACACAATTCTTACCAAAATAAAGATTTCAGGGGATCTGAATCACATTAGAAAGAGCACTTGGGTTTCCTCCGATTCCCCCCAAATCAAATGTAATTACTTGTTCATAAGAATACAGAGGAAATTAATAAACTCCCTCTTTACACTGGTTAAAAAAACATACATGGAATTATGGAGTACATGCCAGTAGAGCATCTAAAACTGTGTTGTGTTATTCTAATTTAAGATACATGACATTGTGCGTAAATAAAGGAATGTGTTTGTGTGTGTACCGCAGTGCAGCATGAATTTAAAACTTATTGACATTAAAGAGATGTTTTGCCATTACCACATACACATGATCAACACACTGATACATACCTACTGTATGTTTTGATGCACTGAAACTCCTCTCATTTTGCAGCAAACATGCTATTACAGCGCACTGCAGCTTAAATCTCGGCTCACCACATCCTCAATTATTTAACTATGCAAATTTGCAGTTCATCATTTCACAACCAATGGAAACACCCGCTCACATCTGCATTTTTAGGCAGCCGAACAAGAAGGTTTTCTGGCTGCATTGTGAGGTCGCTGCAGTGCATTTGCCGGTACAGACAGCATACTGGTCTACAGTAGAACAGGCTGGTGATGATGCATTGTGCCCCGACCACTGGGGGATTTCCATCAGGATGTCACAGGCCGTCCATCATGGCCAGAAGGTCGTCTCCTTTGCTGCTGGCGCTGGGAGATGGATCCCCAGACTCTGTGAACTCCCCCATGATCTTGGCCAGCTCTGCATTGGCCTGTTGGTCCTGGAAGACAATGTTATCCACCAATCACAGTGGTCATCACAGGGACTTACACCTCGTTACAGTAAATCTTGTTAGTCTGGTAAAGCCAGTCTCTGATTATTGACTTTTTATCCTAAGCCTGTCATTGAGATCAGTAAAATTCAGAGTCCAATGACAAGGGGTTGCTTATCAAGTGTAAAAGACAACCATAGTTGTGAAAGGTTGGGGGAGTGCAGACTATGCCAAAAATTAGCTTTTTAGTTAAAGAGGTTTCAAGACAAGTATTGACCGCATTGAGAGCTGTCCCAGACACTACGTTTGTTTTGAATCATGATTACCAAAAACAAGAAGCGCTCGCTGGGGCACCCTAGATACAATGGCTATAAAGAGGGTAAAAATATGAACTAAAGCTCGTAAGACAGAGCGCACACTGACAACTTACTTGTGTTTTTGTCAACTATCATGAACATTAGTTCCTGTTGCAGATCTCTCCAACTGGAGTAAACTCGTTATCAATACAATTCGCCTGGGATCAGCTGTGTAGTTTGTGCACCCTGACGTCAGATGACAACAGTCAGTGGCAAAATAATGTCTTGTGGTTTGAGTGACACAGCAACTCTGACATTTTCAGTGTCTTGCAGTCTGCACCTGTCCTTAGATGACAGATGCACAGTCAGATCATTTGTCACTAAGTGTGCAGTTAATTTTTGGTTTTCCATTGCACAAATACCAGGACATCCAGTTCCTACTGAAAGAAACACTTTGAGAAGTAGGATTTACCTTTGTTGCTTGGATTTTTATGACTCCATATGAAAGCTCGTCTGGTCTTGATATGAGTGCCTCTCTATGGTAAAGGAAGTTGCAATGTTAGCTTTGAGTAATCACCACAAATTAAATGTTGTTTTTTTTAACACCATGTATGCAGCAGTTTCATTTGATCAAGTGCTGTACAAACACAAATAAGGTGACTCACTCTTCTTCCTCATCAGTGGCAAAGAGGTTGACTCTGAAGCCGCTGTCTGCATTCCCCCCTGGTTTCTGAACCTCTAGCCCTCCCATTAACTTGGCCAACAGATTCAGCTCCTCTTTAGCCAGAGGGTTGGGAGCAGCGTTGACCTGTTGACACACAATGGCTCATTAACATCTGGACCAGGGTCACTCTGCCAGATTCCTGTGCATGCGTTATTCACTGTGGAAACAGAGTCTCCAACATCTTGCTTCAGTACATAACATTTTCTGTGCAAGTAAAATCATTAATGTATGCAGTGCTGAGAGTGAAGCGGTTTCACCTTAGTGTGCTGAGCAGAATTCTTAGACGTTCCAGACATGTGGGTTTCCACAGGCCGGCTTACACTGTACCTGAATTAAGAGATTTTTTTAAAAAAGAAGAAAGAGAATAAATACTTACAACCATGCAAAACAGTGCCGGAGATACCCTGCACAAGTCAAGTTTTATTTATAATTTACATGTGTGATTTATTGCAGTAGGTCAGATATACTGACACACCATCATGGCATAAAATCATGTGACATAATGAGGTTTACAGGCTTTCTGGTTCAGTCTGATGTTATACTTTTTTAGTAACGGGTGGAAAGTCCCAGTCCCAGTGTTCAGTGTGATCTAATGAAATTATTTGACATCAAAGAACTTAAGTTTAAACACCTATGATTCCCCAAAAGTCACTTGAACTCATCCGTCACCTTTTCAGTCTCTAAACATGAAGTTCAGTTGCCAGTGACTTAATATTTATATACAGTATATTTCACGATCATGATATTAGAAAATCATCAACAGCCAACTTCAATTGCATAATTACAGTACCACCAAGTCATGTTCATGTAAATCTTTTGTACGTTGCAGAGTCTTACATATTTGTGCCTAGTTTGGTGACCCTGTCTCCAAACATCTCAAAGGATCCCTCCCGCAGAGCAGCAGCGTAGTTTCCTCCGTTAGCGAACTGCAGCCTGGTCGTCTCTTCACCTGTACAGCTAAACATCCTAGAATTACCAGATGCAAAATACAAAATATTATTGACACGCAATACTCTTTGTTTCTACGCACAGCAACACCAGATTGGTGTTTACTCCACAAAGCCTAATTTGGTCTGACTGAGACCCATGTTGCTTTGAATACACTCTCATAGCTCAAGTGTTCTACGTGTGAGCTATTGTTTCTTCATATGTTTTCAATGTTTCACAGCGCACATACAATCCTTCAGTAATTTGATCCAAGCAAAACATGTGACACATCTATAATTAGCCCGCAAATGCTTGTTCAACAAAACCTCTGTAATGCAATTAGCTGCCGAAAGTCCTGCTTTACTTAAGATCGCAGTGCCTGGGTAAGACCAGCAAACAAAGACCAAATGGGTAAACATTAGAGATCATCAAAAAAAGACTAAAGGTGAGTGAAAACAACTGTACACTGTGGTACCTAATCAGGCCAGGGACTAGTGTTCCATAAGGCACAGGACCGCTGGTGGGAAGCACAAAGCGGCCGTTGGAGTTCTGCACTTTGTCTTTAAGGAAAATGGACACCTGGCATAGAAGAATAAACAGAGACAGGCTTGTAAGGAAAATAAAACACAAATGAAAAAGATAATATAATTTCTTCTAGCCAATGAAGACAAATTTTGATATTAAACTTACTCTTATATGCATGTCTTGGAAGAAGATGAGGAGAGTTTGTCTGATCAGCTGGAAGTCACCACTAGACAAGGGTGTATACATCTTAAAAACATAAATCAATCAATCAATCAATCAATCAATCAATAAATAAATAAATAAGATGAATGAAAAATAACTAGCTTTAAAAAAAATAAATTTGATAAAACACATCTACTGTGGCCCCTCTGATAAATTAGCAGCGCAATGTGTGCAGTGATTCTGTAGATATTATATCTGTAATTGTTGTGTCAATTGTTTGATATTATGACAGCATAATGTATTCCTTGCATCATTCCATACATTAAACCAGAGAAGTCAAGTAAAACATTGTGTATCCATGTTGTAAGTAAGTCACGGCATAAATTGCTCCCATTAAATGCCTCTATTGCAGTCAGTGTGAAGTTGAATTGGATGTTTTTTTCCTTGCAAGTTGGTATGAAGGTTCACACAGTAGAACGGGCTGTGTGAACCTTCATACCAAGTTGCTCATAAGACTATGACACCTTCACCACTGACTGATGTGTTTCCTCTTTGGTCATATAAGATGTACAACTTGGCAGTTTTTTAAACCCCATTTGAGGAACAATAATGACTCATATGTATCATCAGTTGCGATCCTGGGAAGTCAGCTGTGTGACTAAACAAAAAGGAGATGTTTACATCTGAGGTTGTGTCCCTTTTCTGTTCTGTCTTGGTGTATATATGTGAAGCAAGTGAAGGGATGTGTCATACCTCTACGAGCTGTTGGTACGTCTCGTCAACCTGGCTGAGAATGCTGGGAGTGTCTTTCACAAAGTCTTTGATCGCATCCATGTGGTTGAAAGAGACGAGCAGGATGTCCTTGGGTCGGGGACAGAGAAGCACCTGGTACTTGAAAGCCATGGTCATCAAGTCATAGAGCTGTGAGGAGGGAGACGTGCATGACTCCACTGACTCATCCAGAACAATAAAATGAATGCTGTTGTTATATAATAAACAGCAGAGGGAGCCATATACAGCAGTATATAGCATATAAGATAATGGGTGGAAAACTTTGAGTACTAAAGTGAAATTCAAAATTAGAATAAAAAAAAAAAAGACGTGCGGCATACAACACGGTACAGCTGTACAAGAGGGCTACATCTGGATACATGATGACTTACCTTGTCCATGCTAGCTTGATTAAGTCTCATTATAGAGGCATGGGCCAGTCTGTCAAACACCGTCCTCAGGGCCTTTTTGGAGTAAAGCTCCTGCGGCTTGAAAAGCTCTTCAAGGAATTTTTTGTTGAACATTGTGGTGATGATGTCATTCATAACTAATCAGGCAAACGGTACAACAGAAAGAGTGCACAAATAGTTAAATGGGGTTAGACAAAAAGTACTTTCCACACTGTAGACTCACTGTAGAAGCAGGCAGATGAGCATTCTATACTATATGTCGGGCAAAACCATCTCATCCAAAGCCTAACCCGAAAGCCCTAATAAAGCAGCAGCGCTGAAAGCCATCAAGTAGTCGAGTAGCATCTAAATAGCTCGGTTGGAAATTTTTTCGTGTTTGAACATAACCCAGATTTTTTTTTTTATCTGCTTTGATTAGTTCTACCAATCACTTTTGCAATTGGCAAAAGGGATTTTAAGCAATGTTGTAACTTTCAGAAGTCAAACCTATTAGGTAACTTCACCTTCTTCCCCAACATTTTTAAAGCTCTTTACCAGCTCAAGGATGAGGCAAATATACTTTCTTAACACTGCGAGACTATGTGTGGTATTTTCTGGTACTTACCCACAAGGAAGCCACAGTTCACATACAAAAAAAGGAGCTGTGAAAAATGAGACACTGCCTCACAGCAAAGGCATGAAGTGTGGTGACCCCAGATAAGATTTTTGGTATTTGCAGAAAAACAAATGCAATGCACTTTTGTTTTGCGTTAACTAGGGGATGTTGTGTCATATGTGGTATAATTTTATCTGACATTTGACTCCAGGGCATGAGCATTTGAGTTACCTAAACACATACATGATGCACCTGGGTGCAGAGACAACACCAGAACATTTGTTGCTTAGTTGTTCAAGCTACTTCAAGGAACTTTCTTGTTTTTTTTGGTCATGAAAAAAAGATGATGATTATGAGAGAAGTCAACCTTTGTTTTGGTGTTGTACTGTACCACCAGACTACACAGCAGCTTCTTTACTAAGGCTGTGAAACCCCTTAGTACATCCACAGCACTGTGCCATACTTTTTTTTTTTTTTTTACTTTATGACTTCCATTGGTGTAGTTAGAAATAACTACATGTTACAGAAATAGCCAATCTTCTGGCCGATGGTCATTTATAACAAGTTGAAAGTTCCTTGCAGTACTTTTTAAATATATGCATATGTGTCTTCTGTCTATGTATGAAACCCTATTGTTTATTTAGCATGTTGCTCCAGTCTAGGCCAAAGCAGAGCAAGGAGCTACTAATGCATCAGTGAAAAGCTCTGTAGTGATACCTCTCCTTCTGTCCTCGTCTATCCAGCCAGCTATGGTGCAAACATTATGAATTGAAAAGGAGATATAGAAATGATATGTTGTTCTCATGACCATATTTGATTAGAAGAAATAATGAGACATGACCAATAAAAAACAAATATCCCTCTCCCCTCCTCTGCATATACAATGTAGGTGTGCACCATCTAATGTCATTTTGTGGTAGTCAGGCTTGAGATGATAGTCAAGCTATCTTTTTCTTCCCTGCTTTAGAACAGTAGCCCATTTATTGATAATGGAGCATTGGAAATTCCAAATTGAAAAGTGTAACTACAAACCAAATTGTTATGTTGGTGACTTGTGATTGTACAAAAAAACATACAAACAGCCAATTGACCAATACATTATACGCTTCACATCATAGTAAACGGAAGACATGACCGAGCTGGGAGTGCATTCATCGCAGTGTACGTTACGTGAACACGAACGTTTTACTGCAGGGTGACATTTGTGTTGTTGTCTGAATAGCTGCTAAGCTAAGTTAGCTAACCTTTCTTAGCTTTGTCAGCGGGGATATTCTGAGCTCGAAGCCGCTGGTCCAGGATGTAAAGCATCTCTCCGCCGAGGTTGATGAACAGCAGAGGCAGAGTCCTTGAAGACATGGTGGGTTTTGGACGGTTGAATCCCTCCAGAAAACGTAGGCAGCTAGCGAATTTAGCTAGCTTAGAGTGCTTGCCAACAGGGGGTCTGACTGTTTGGTAAAGCCTCTTGTGGTTGCCAGGCCACGAAACGAACGGCCAATCAGATGGCTGTATGTTATATGACGTACAGGAAGGAGGAGGGGTCGGGCAGATGTAATACTTTCAGTTTAAAGGGGCAATATGTGGTTTTGAGGAAGACATTTTTTCAAGACGAGAAAGATCTGACTATTTATGACTAAACAAACAAAATAAACAAACTCTAAATTTTCATGACTGCATTAACTGAATAAACAAACTGACCCTAAAGGAAAACACAATGTCATACTGTTTTACTTTGCTTAATTTTGGCGGACCCTGCCACCTTTCTAGCCTCAGAGTATATCCACTCAAATAATCCACACAGGATACATAAAACAGTTGAAATGCAGTTTATTTACAAAATGCAGATAAGTGTCGACGGTTACGTGGGTACATATAATGCTACATGCAAAATCACATTTGATATAACGCATTGCATAATTCACTAGCTATTCTTTTCTTTGCTGTCTGCATAAAAGGTCAGCCTGCTACAGGAATAAACAAATAACTTCCAGGCATCATCAACAAAAGGAAAATGCTGCATGGGCCAGAATTCTTCATGTCTCGTTACGGTGTAATTTCTCCATTCCTGACACGGACTTCTCGGGCCATCCTGCACGTTTCACAAAGCCCGCAGCAAAAGGTCATCAAGGCGTCATTTATTATTGTTCCCTACGGGTAAAAGATTGCAACAAAATCAGAACATTGAACACTGATGGATGAGGAAATGTGCTGCAGTTAGGGGTTTCTCAACTACAGCAACACCCAACACTTCCTATGTTCATGAAATCTCTCTTTCATAAGAGTCAAGTTATTGAAAAACATATCAGTCTTCCCGTGTGAGACTGAATGGACTTTGGATGTTGCATCTAAAAAAAAAAATGAGAAAGGGTACACCAAAGAGTTTAGGAATATGCAATAAGCAGCTCACCTGAATACCATAGGTCAGTCTCATATGAGTCCTCACGGCTGTCATGCCTCCTGGCAAACAACCCAAACAGCAGTTTTCTCCATATTTACTTGCTGTGTAGCAGCTCAATGCAAGCGGACAGAAAAAACCAAGAGCACCTGCACAACAGAGGAGTATTATTTCACTGAGAACTTTTGAAAGAGAAAAAAATGAAAAAAACGTGAAAGTGCGCCTGTCTTTGTCAAACTCGTATAATGTCAAATTAAGGCCTAATGAACGGTACTCACAGACAAAGATATCACTGCAGCAGGAGCACAGGCCGGTGCTCCACTCTCCTGTTTGGACATTTGTCCCATAGCCGCCTGCGCCTGGTTGATGGGTGACCACTGGGTTCGACATTTTGAATTACTTGATTACTTTTTGATTTAGCCGCCTTGTTAAAGAACCGTTCAGCTGTGGAAAAGCAGGAAAAAAAGAGAAAGAAATTGATCTTTCTGCCACAATTTTTCACATTTTGTCACATGTACTTAAATGTGATGCTTCGGATTTCCTGTGTAGGAAATGTCACAGTTTTACTTTCCATAGAGTCATTCAGAGGTCGGCCTTTAACTAAAATATTCCAGCGCTCTCCATTGGAGAGTATCTCTAAAACACAACATTGAGGTTCTTCATACAGTCCGATTATCATTCATGAATCACCCTGGAAAGCATGTTATGTGACCGACTTTACGAGGACTTATTCATCGACAAAGAAGAAGACATAAAAACAAGAGCTTTGAGAGACTTATGATCTACAAGCTGATTAACTGACAACTGTTTCGCATGGTTCTTAATCAGGAATGTACTTGTATTTTAAGAATATCTCCTCTCAACACGATCGGTGAAACATTTCGGCTTCCATCTATCAGTGTTGCTCAGAAAATACTTTTTGTCCAGGTGCACATGTTCGAAAATAGTTGTTTCCACTAGACTTGGAAAAATGAAATTGAAAAAGAATGCCAGTTTGGAATTTTAACTTTTTAGGTATTTTTGTCTGTACGTAGTCTACTGTCACTTAGGACAACACTAGACCACAAGACCAGTATATAAAAGTAAGTAAATGTGGCTGAAAGGTCACCATAGCCATGTATGGATGGTCAGACCCATGAGCAAACTGTAAGCTTTTGTAAACGTCTATATATGCAATATGTAAACTTTTTATATACAAAGATTCCGGATGTATTACTTCACCTGCAGTACAAAAGAGCGAGTGAAGTTATCTTGTATCAGTGCCGTCAAAACAAGTTTATCCTGAGTGCACAACTTTTATAAAACACAAAATACGAACGTTTTGCAAATACATTTTAAGAGCAATATCAGAGTAAAAATCTTGTAACTGAATGTTGAAGTTAACCTTCTGTGAGAGGAGAGAGAAAAAAAGCTGTCACACTTACCAGAAGAGTCTGTCAGTGTGCTCTCCTCCTGATCAGCGCGACAAGCTGCACACCACACAGGAAGCCGTGACGAGCATGAGCTGTACAACACTGGTTTGCCAACAGACTGCTGTTTCTGAGGATGACAAAGATCTGTGATGATTCACTGACAAACTTCAGACCATTAACGAGAACCGTCACCTTGCTTTGATGCTGATAGTGGGTTTGATCTCTGGCAGATGTAGATCCGTGCATGCATGTATATTGTTGTTGGGGGTGAAGGCTTCCTTTTTAAACTGCTTCTCCCCTATCTCGTATTAGATCAGCGCAGTTCAAAGGAGCTCGCGCAACAGTTGTCTGAATATTCTTCTTGGCGACGCTTTCATAGAACAGCCACAAGTGCACCGTGCCTCTTTTCACACAGCTTGACACAGTTTTTTAATCAACCACCATGTCACCGCTGTTTGTAAAATGAAGAGTGCATGTACACAAGAGTTGAACAAATGCAGAACCTCATGAGGCAGCAGACTTGTTATCTGATTGAGGGAAACAAAGTGTGCATATTTATGTTCCCCGGGCTGTTTTTGTTAGTTTTCGGAGAACCAGGTGATAAATAACCTAAAATATTCATGTAAATTCATTAGATGAGATATGGGTTCATTGAAATGAAAAGTTGTTTACGTGGCTCATCACTGGGGCCACAGACTACGATGATGCTTTACTGGATCTCTCATTTTTCACATTGCAATATAATGCAGCTCCCTCACCTGTACAGCCTCTGAAAATCATCTGATTATTAAACACCTCTCTGGCTGCTAATTAAAACATGAACAAGGAGAAGAACTCCCACACAAGTGTCTCACCTATTCATCTGAACACAGCCTCCGGGCCTGTCGAACATCCAGCGTTGTAAATCACATTAATATTTCAGCATGAAGTGAGACACCTTCCTCCAACACACCTGTTGCAAATTCATTTTTTTCACCAAGTCAACAAAAATGTAACTTCATAAGATTTTCAACTGTCTTTGCAGTGGACTCGTCAGATTGTGCAGATGTTCATGCTATCGTTTCTTTTTCTCCACAAACACTTGAGCCTCAGGCCGATCAAACAGCGCTCAATCACGTCGCAATATCACCAGACACTACCAAAGATAATGAAGAGTGTTGGTATAATGGGAATTTCTGCACAAAGCAGAACAGAAGCAGTGTAGTCCTGATATTGAAACTGCTTAACATGTAACATTACGCAATAGCTCGCTGTGAGATCGATAAATTATTTAATGTCACAAAATGTGCCTCCGACTGCTGATGGAAAAGTACCAGTTCTGACATCATGGCCAGATTTGCAACATTGTGGACATGCTAAGCCCACAGAGAGCAGCGCAGCAGCGGTTTCCTGCCACAAGAGTCACTCTTGTCAGTCTTTCAAGCTGCAACCCATCATGGACAACTCAGCCATTTGGCTTTTCTGTATCCTAATCATCTCGTAATGTGAGTTTTCTTATTTCAGTTAATACCTTGGACAAGTGATATCAACGGTCACCTAAGACGTTCTGTGCAGATAAATCTTAAAATACATCTAAGTAAGTCTTATATTTCAGCAACAATAACATTCCAAAGTCCATGTGAATACAACTTTCTGACACATTTTATTTCCATTTACTTCAGACATCAACTTAAAAGCAAAAGCAAACAATGTTGTACCATGGCAACACAAGAAAAAGGGAAAATAGCTGTTTGTCCACATGCCCCATCACATCATCAGAAGGTGTAACAGTGAAGGTGTCAGTTAAGACAGGCATCTGGGATCACTTGCTGTAATGTAATATACAGTTTATTGTCTTTAATTTGTCTCAACGGTTTTTGTCTCGGCGGCCTCGGCCAAGCTTTGCTTCATCTTCAGCCTCTGCTCTGCTTTCTGCTTCTGCACTTCTTTGAAGACCTGTGAAAACACATAAGTCACTGCGTGTCAGTGGGGGCACAGAAATCACACCTTCACCATGCTAGTCAGTTAGTCACTTTTACCTACAGCAAGCCTGAGAAATGATCTCAGACACCGCATGAACTACAGCTTCACTAGTGTGGAACCATTTTCTTGTAAAGGTCTTTTGATATGAATCTCAAATTGATACCATTATTATACACTGCCAATAAAAAAACAGTGTAATTTTTTTATACTTACAAATATGAGTAGAAATAGAATAATGTGGTCATATGTTTGCTACCTTAATACAGAAGGCCTTCTTGGCCAGCCAGCGACGAGTGGCCCGTCTGTAGTACTCTGGAGGGAAGGAGTAGGTGATGCCCAGCTGCTCGCACACCTTCTCAAAGGCCTCATAGCGAACCAGCCTCAGGTTTTTCAAAAGCTTTTTCCTTTGGTCAATGGCCATCAGCATTCGCCTCTTGTTAGCTTTGTCCTGACATGAGAAAAAAAACACATAAAAGAATGGAGTTGGCCTACAGTTTATACACGAGTCAGGCTTATTATGAAAAAGCTTCAACAGTTGCAACCTCTTCTTCGCATCTATGTCAATTTTAGCAAAAATGATCGAAGTATGATGTAACATGGAAATTTCCGACCATGTCTGTGACTACGCATGTTCTCATTTCATGTGGGGGAGTAACACAGGATATCCTGTAGCACACACATACCTCACACCAGAGGAAGGCATAGAGGAAATGCGGGGAGACGTAATCATACATGAAAATATCGAGTGGTGCAAATCGACTGGCCTGTGACTCGACACGTCATCTAAGATTGTAATATAAAACCTGTCTAAAGAAGTACGAAGCCTTCCTGTTCAGCTCGCGAGGGAGAACAACGTCAGTCACCTTGTGATGTTTTAGCAAGTGCTCCTGAAGGTTGCGGATTCTTGTAGTCAACACGGCCACTGAAAAAAAAAAAGACAACGTTGATACACGCTGTATCTAATCTTTGTGCGACAGTGAAAACATGATGTGCAGCATTAAAATACAGCAGCTCACCCTGGACTTCCACTGAGCTGTGGTCGTTCTCATCCCTCTGGACTTTAGCGATCAGCTGTTCCTTTTTCAGCCGTAGCTTTTCACTCTGAAGACATGAACAGAGAGTATTAAATAATAATACCTGTTATGACTCAGCTTTCTGAAAGTGGCACGACAGTGTACATTTGAACAACCGCAATCATAATCTTCAAAAGTATTTGGTTAAAAAAGAAAGCAGACACGAAAAGGCGATCGGTGGCGACACGCGAACTCACATGACTCGCCAACTCCAACGAAAGCAGTCTTTTGACAACATCCTCTGTCCTATTAAGACAAAATACACTTGCATTAGATGAATAAATCGATGAATGCAGCGCCATTTTTTTTTAATAGTCATTTCTTGTATAGGGCTGTTTATATGTATGTTTACGTTTGAGCGAGGGGTACAGCTGCGTAATCCATCTTGAGTGCTGTTGAGGGAAGGTCACTGAGCTGGCTCACAGGGCCTGGAAGAAACACAATGTTTGGCTGAAGAGCAAAATAAAAAAATAGTAAAATACATTTAAAAAAAAAAATCACAAAATATGTCTTGGTGACAACACAGCTTCATCACACACCTGTCTTCTTTGTCTTTGCACCCCGGGCATAATGTCTCACTGGTGGTGGAACAGCGAAACTTCCAGCAACTGAGAAGAAAGAGGAAAAATATCTTGACGTGTTTCGTGAGTGGACACAAAAACCCCCCCAAAACCATTAGAACACAGAGATGGTAGCTATCACAGCGATGATCTAATGTTGATGACAAAGCAAACATTACATTTGTTCGACAAGCAACGAACTGGCTCAACAAAGGATAAGTGGTTGCAGTGAAGTATATGGAAACATGATGGTGAAGTCACTACAGGACTGAATCAAGACATCCGTCACAGTTTTGAGAAATGCATGTGGTGACCTTCTCAAACCTGGTTTGTATGTCAAGATGTTTCACAGGGAAATCTTTGGCCCACAAATGACACCACATAATGACATAATGAGGCCAAAACTTTTCTGAACAATATAACTTTGAAATCAGAGACACCCAAAGATAGCGGTTGATTAAGTGGTGAATCTGTAATGATACTGACTACCATCTCATTTAGAGCTGCACGAATTAGTCTGTGGCTTGGTGAGTCTATTAAAGGAAAACTGCTAACTACTTTGATAATTGATGACTCATTTAAGTCATCAAAATGTCAAATATCCACTGGTTACAGCTTCTTCAGTGTAAGGAATTGCTGCTTTTCTTGGTCCTACATGTTAGTAAATAAAATGTATTTGGGGTCTGGACTGTTGATTTGATAAAAGAAGCAATCTGAGAACGGCCATGAAAGTTCTCAGGGGCATTTTTCACAGTTGTTTTATATTTTTTAGTGGGTAAACTCTCTCATGGAAAGTGCTCAGTTGCAGTCGTGTTGGAAAGTGCCACTGCAGTCCCGAGAAATCACAATTTATTAATTCCACTGAAAACATCAGTGGAGTCAGTAAATTGTGATGCTGAGCTACAGCAGGACCTTCTTTTCTCAAGACTGCAGTGGCACTTTCCAACACACCCGCAACAGAGTTAGTTGAATGTGTGAACATCTTCTCTGACTGACATGTTACAGACTAAATCAAATGGTTAATCATGAAAATAATCAGTAGAATAATCGTGACATGATATCGTCACGTCGTAACATTTTGGACTTCTAACCCAGAAACACGACATCACCACATTGAACAATGTCTTCATGAGGCTTTTGAGAACTTTCTTTGGACAGAAACCTCACTTAGTTCTGATCAGATGTGAGGTCCGAAACATCGGCAGTAAATGTTATTTGTTAGCACCATTGGGATGCTTCGTCATCTCCACAACTGCACGTGGAACTAATCTACTCTGTTATGTGAGAAGAAACAACAAACGAAAGTTTAAGCTGCATGATTGAAGAGCACAGCCAACATAATCTGTGTGACATAGCTGTTCCAGTTAAAAACACAACTATTGATATATGCGATTGTGAGTCGATTGTGGTTTTCAGTATCAGCATCATCAAAACAACAAATGATGTCATTTCCTTAAAAGCTCTTTGTAACTTTATATATTTCCAGTGATTTACTGTCTATCGGGTTATACTGTTTATTTATTTTAATTTCCTAGCAAGTTTAGACTGTAGTCCCGACAGATATCGGGTTAAAAACCATTTAATCACTGACATTTTATACATAATTTCCAAGCATTTGTCAAAAGTTGAGGAGAGAAGTGGTCGGCAAGAAGAAGTCAACTGATTCCAAGGCGGGCCTGTTGATAAAGAGGTGATGTTTTTGCGGTTGTTAGTGAGCTGAGAAAAGGATGCAGCAGTGTGAAAACAAGTTATCACCTAGACTTGTTGGGGGGGTGAATGCAAAGCTGCTCTAGATGCTCCCGATACAAGATGAGATGTTGCATCAAATTGAACAGGCAAAGATATTCTCAGAAACTACTAGTCAAGTTGAAACAAGCAAACCTCCTTCAGAGATGGGTTGTATTGGGTTAAGGGCATTAATCTACCTGATTTTGAGAATCTTTGTTGATCTGTTGCATGTAAAGCTCTTTATAAGTCTGTTTTTAAAAGGTGCTACATACTGAACTCAAAATCGGTAAGGGAGACTGAGATATGGCAGCATATGTACACGTGTGCATGGATAAAGTGATAAAGGTCAGATGAAATGTGTCACAATTTTTTTGGGAACCAACATATAAATAAAAATAAATATATGTCAGAGAATAAACAATCAAATGAAACACTAAAATATCCCAATAACCGTAACTAATTCTGAGTAGTGTAAATAAAGTCATTACTATTATCATCAAAACAATGGCCTTGTTCATGTAATGTTTGTAATAGTTTAATTGTTGATTTTTTTAACCTTACTTTTTCTGTGATCAGTGTACTGCTAACCAAGCTAGCTGTCATGCTAGCCATCTGCTGCTAATGCTTTTGATTTACTGCCACTGAGTTTGCAGTCGAATCATGCCGTCACGGTTGCTTTCAGTATAAACCTCGGCTCCTTGTCTTCAGCCTTTACTGGAAGGGTGTTTAGCTCCCGCTGAGGTTTCCATTCACATTTATAATCATTTTGTTATTTATGGTGCTTTTGAATTGCATGAAACAGACTCTTAATTTTCTTTTATTACTTTTTGTCAACCTTCACTCATATAAATTAACTCAGAATAAATGAATACAGCTCCTTTTGGCTTGATGTAAATTAACTGGTACCTAAATGCAAATGTAGGTGCTCCAACTCTTTTTGGGGGCTGACGTCATTATTAGTGAATATTCTGATATTGTTGACAGATATACACTTTTTGCAATGATCCCTCAGTAGTGGTTATCAAACACTTCTAACGAAGTAACATTTTGTAGGCTAGGTTGTAAAGACTAAAATGTACTACACTATGGTTAACACTCTTATCCAATGAGAAGATGTTATAACGCTGGTAGGAGGTCTGTATCAGAGTCATTGGCTGTATTTGTTTATGTGCCACATTTTCCCAACGTAACAAGTTCAAGTTGGGAAAAGATAATTGGCTTTCTGGATGCTAAGGGACTCATTATCCACAGTTATTATGCATAAATTAGATGATATTCAGACATTACTCTGTTTTCCTCAAACGTGTTAGCTAGCGTGCAGCTCTCTGTCAACACTGTTGGTGCAAGCAGTCGACAGACAGGCTTTGTTATTATATACATATATTAAAATTAGCCAGCTATTTTCTAAACACACCTGGCCAGCTATCTTTGGTTCTTCCAGTCGCGTACACTTACCACAGCTAACTCTCGGTCCTGCTAGTAAAGCCGAGCTACATGCCCAGGGTTTCGCCGACAGAGCGGAGCACAG
This sequence comes from Diplodus sargus, assembly GCA_903131615.1. Taxonomy (NCBI): domain Eukaryota; kingdom Metazoa; phylum Chordata; class Actinopteri; order Spariformes; family Sparidae; genus Diplodus; species Diplodus sargus. Next base: position 2,247,615 of record CAEMYA010000130.1, read on the forward strand.
AGCGCCGCTTTCCCGCAAAACACCGGCCGACGTCTTCAGAACAGTTCGCAGAGCTATGTTTACCAACATGGCTGTCAGAAGAGCTACCAAGACGGAAAATGAACTGCCTAAAAGAGATGAAAACGTGACAGATAATCACACTCGACCCCTACATGAGGCTCGCCATTTTGACTAGACCAAACTAGCTGAGAGAGGATGAGGAGAGTGTTTTTTCCCCCCCTAGGCTGTGCTAACGATCCCAGAACACATCGATGGGATAAACTGCAAGGGGACGAAAAGCAATAGAAAACCTGGCAGTGGATTGTTTGTGTTTACAACTACTTTATTTTAATAACTAAAGTTATTAATAATATTTACTGTATCTGAGAGTGTTTTTTCAAAGTGTGGCTTAGTCAACACTAATTTAGGTTGGGTGGGATGGGTCTGAGTATATGAAAAAACCCAACCCATAGCAAGATGTCATTAAATCAAAAATACTCATTCAGTTACGATTTGTCAGTTAAAAGTTAATAGGGACTTGAATCGAGACACTAATGTATACTGAGTACAATCTAATGAAAAGCACAGCAGTATGAAGGGGAGCTATTTTAATAAAGATTTAGGTCTTTATAATCAAACATAAACTCCTGGAATTCAATTAATTTAGGCACTTGGCACAAAAATGATTATTTACTTCCTTCATCATATACAAAGACATGGATAAAGCCGATGTTTTACAGTGAAAGGGAGTGAATAACTGTATTTAAATCAAGCGTCCCTTCTTTGATTTGGTTTGCCAAAAAGTGTCTAACGGAGTGATTTTACAAGTATTTGTTTAAAACTCGAAATTGTACGTTTTGCTTCCATTTTAAATAATAGAGAACAACTTTATTTGGAAAGGATGAAAGTTAAATACCAAATGTAGAGGCTGTGGGAGATGATTGATATTTGTTTGTCAAACAAAACAGTTCTGACTTTGTCCCCTTGGCATGAAAAAAAAGTTCACAAATAATCTTCAACAATTTTTTTTTGTAGTTAAAACGTTTATTTATAAGAGGTGACGTATCTACAAAGTGTGGTACATATAACAGAAAAAGCATGGGGCATCATAATGATTTCATATCAGACTGATTTTAGGATTGAATCTAGCATGTTTTTTTACAGCTGTGCAGGATCAACTTCTTGCAATTGGCTCAATAGAAAAGAAAATCAGATCTACATGAACATCTCTCAAGGCATTTACTCTTAAAATCAGCAAAGTACTTTTAGTCTTTTTCGTCATTCATGGATAATGCTCGGAGAAAAGGAAAGTCGTCCCACAGAACGGGAGGATCCGTCGCTTTGTCCGGCGCACAATCATGGCACGGCCCAAAAAAACATTGCTCCTTTGTCATCCCATCAGTTGCCATGTTCTGGTAGCACTTTGGAGTGAAGGATTCTTCAGACTCCAAGAGGGGCTGCGTGGACTCAGAGCGCAGGTACATGTGAGGTGTTTTAGCCGTCGGGCTGCTGCATGGACCGTTGAAGATCACAGTGGAGTAAGTGACAGAGTCGCTGTTGGAACCAGAGTAGCCAGGGGTGAAGGGTGAACCACAGATGGACTCTCCCAGGTCGCTCGTGTCCTCTGCATTGCTCAACCATGGGTCATCGTCCTCTTTACCTGACTTCACAGGCAGGTCCAGGAAGCTGAGGTGGGACAGGTACATTGGATTGGGCTCCTCACTGTCTGAGCCAAGATGGGTATCCTGCAAAAGGAAAATAAATTAGGCATCAATGTTTTGAATTCGTAAATGACAATGTAGGGTTTGATCAATAGTTATTATTAGTAAGGCCAATAAGTGATATTTTGAAATTTGGATATTTTTTTTTTTAAATATAAACTAAACAGATATTTATTTAAGGACAAGATCACCCAAAAATTAAAATCATTAAATCTGAATGGAAAGTCAGGGGAAGTTTTTGTAATCCACAAAAACCTTCTGGAGGGTGTAAATAACGTTTTTTCAAATTAATGTGGGATCTTGGGCCTTCTAGAGACTTGAGTTATGCCGGATGAGATGCATTGAGCCATTATATGTTTTTTTTTTCAGTTGTTCTATTGTCTCTTAAAACCAGCCCCCATCAACCTCCGTTGCTTAGGAGAATGCCGGAAACGCTTTTTCACGCTGTGAAGCTCAAGAAATGTTTTGTGGGCTGCGAAACTTAGATAATACACAGATAATGACCACATTTTCATCTGTTGGTGAACCTAACCTTTAACTACCGTAGCAAAGCTTGGCTAATATGTACATCCAGCATCAGCACAAGACAGTACAAGTATAGCTTTCAGGTAGGAGCGCTGGTTGTTTCTGCCCTCTGGTGGTCAGTAGTATTAGTAACTCCTGTCTATGCAGTGAAAATGGGGACAATAACAGATAAATATGGACACTTGTCTCACACTGTAACAAATTATATAGTAATGTATACATTTATGAGACGATTGAGGCAGAAAGTTTAAAGTAATGCAAATACAGACAGTTACTTTTGAGAGGAGTAACAAGTAACTAATTACTCATTTTTACTTGCATAACACTGGTGATTCATGCATTGTGGATATAAAAATACTGATTATTGCAGCTGTGACTTAAAGGAGGTTATTGCATAAAAGCATTATATCTCCAACAGGTTAATTTTCCACACCTGTGTTGATTCTGATGTCCATCTCTTGATGCTGCTATTAGCCGGATCGGGAACAGCCGGCCAGAAACGCCCCTTCAGCCTGCAAAGATAAAATAAAAATGTTTTAAGAGAAAAGAAATACATCACAGTGTAGAGAGACGATGTGGCGATGATCTTACCGTCTGTGGTTCGAGAAACAAGCCATCACTGTGAAGATAATCAGCAACGACAGTGCAACACCAGAGGCTGTCACAATCATCACAACTGAAACCGCATCTAAGTAGAGAGAAACACGCACTCTGAGCAAATTGCCTCCTGTGGGGAATACACACTTTGTTCATCCCTCTGTCTTACTTCAAGAAAAGCTAAATGATGACACCAACCTAAAGGCTCGATTCCAAAATGAATTGTTGACCCGTTCAGGCTCCCACCAGATGTGCTAACCATCAAAAAAGCTTCATACTGAGACTCAGTGCTGAGGTCTTTCAGGACCACCCTCCTCTCCTCTGGGTCGGCGTTCACAACTGAAGGGAAAAGCCAGACATCAGATGGCATCAAGTGCACAACAGATACATTTAAGAAAAGTTCATTTTCTGCCTTTTTACCTACCACTAACGGGTCCATTTTCATGCCGGTAGAAGACCTTGTAGCTCTGAATGATCCCGTTCCGCTGGTCTAGCGGCAGTTCATCCCAGGTGAGCTCAATGTGTGACCGCCAGGTCTTTTTAACTCGTATTTTTGGAACCATGGATGGCGCTTTAAAAGGAAATGCCATCGTAAGTGATTAATTCAACCACAGGGGGGCTATGATGCTCATAAAATCCCAGGGGTCTAAAATTACAGGTTGTTGTGTGCTGTACACACCATAAAGCCCCCCTGAGGCACATTTGTGGTTTGTGATATTGAACTATAATAGTAAAAGTGACTCGACATGATGTGAGACCTTTAAGCCAGCAAATATAATTATTCATGTCTATCCACAAGAGGGCATTATTCCACCACGGATCAGCTGTTTCTGATAGATTGCACAATACATTTTTTTCACCCGGGGCAAACTCTTTTCCCACTTCTTCAAAGTTAAGTCCCGAACTCTCACACCCCTGCCTGCTCTTTGTGCGATCCTCTTCATGTCTTTGGTGACTTACCCTTTTGTCTCGAGTAGGCATTAGCAGTCTGAGGAAGGCCTATCCCATCCTTAAACCTTGGATACACAGAGATCCCATAGGGCTTGTAGGGCTCAAAGCTGCCTATTGATGAGAGGGAAGAGGTTAGAATGTATCAGCGCCCGTAAGCTCCTAACAGTGTGTACAGGCAGGTCGTGAGCAGGAGAGAAGACGTTGCGTGAGAGGGAATTATCGTGGTAAGAGATGAAGTCAAATAAGAAGGGCACGGAGCTGAAAGCCTGCTTTACAAATACTATAAAGCATACCTGTGATAAGAAGGCTGGTCTGGTTTCTGGCTGTTATTTCAAACTGCGTGAGAGAGAGGTCTCTGTCTAACAGAGGTGTCCATTCCACCACAAAACCAGTGAGACCGGACGAGTCCAGGCTGCCCCACCGGACCAGCAGGGATCTGTCATCATGAGGAACGACGGAGACGTCTGATATCACCGCACGAGCTACAGACACAAGACACAACAACAGGTTTTTTTTAAGCTGCAACCCCCCACAGGCCTGTCAGATGATCTCAGGTACCCCCTTCATCATAACACACATGTTCCAGATGTGTTTATTTGAATTAATTTCAAACTAGATGTTATGTAAACCAGCTATAAGGAACTTTTTTACAGGTTATGACACAGTCCCCATTTAATACTGATGCCTCTTCTGACCTACAAACGCAAACAAGACAATAAGCGAGATGACTAGTTATTTGAGGTATTCTTGCATGTTAGTGGGTTGGATTCATTAGATTAAAACACATCTTTAATTGTGGATTGCTGAGGATAATGAGGCTGAAAGAAAAACAAAGGTTACTTTTACTATAGGAGGCGGTGGTCTTTCTGTTTTCAGCCACAGGGGCCGCCACAATCAACAATATGAAAGATCCTTGTTGCAGCTTTAAGTGGTAATCATTTAAAAGTGGATATAAAAGTAGAAGTTAAATTTTTCTATACAATTCAACTGCCAATTTAACTGTTTGGGAATGGCAAAAGCTGGAAACCACTCATCCATTACTTTTGTTGTTCTATTTCAACAGTTTCAACTTGCACTTTTAATAATCATTTCAGTAAATCATCCATTACCTTCAGCAAACTATTTAATTCCTCTATTCTCTTGCTCTCTCTTGTTGCCACACACTTATTTGCAATTAAGACACATTAAAACAGCTAAATTGATTATAACAGCGAACTCAATATGGTGATATATTTCATCATTTATTTCGCTGGTTGATATCTGCATCCTTACCAGTAGATGCTGCTAAATTATACAAATTGGACCTTTAAGCTAGGTATGCACGATACAGATTTTTCTTCAGTCGATACCATTAACCGATAATTACCTATTTCTCATGGCCGATATCGACCTGATGGTAAGAAATCCTAAAACACAGTGAGCAGAAATGGATGATTTAATCTTGCTAGCTCGAGTAGATATCTTGTGTTAAAAGACATTTTCCCTCCACTGTGAAACATGTTTTGCAAATTAAAGTTGTGTTTTCTTCCTCTCAAACTGTAAAAAAAATTCTATATGGCTCCAACCATTGCACATTGCAAACCAGCTTTAGAGGAACATGCTGCCACCTGCTGTGCCGGAGCATCAATGCTGCACTTTTTTAGGAAATTAAACTAATTTGGCTTCATATTATTGACACCATTTATTACCTGTGATTTCACAGATACCATCACACGTTTCCCAATAATTTATCGAGCCAATACATATCGTTCATCCCACTCTTCGCACGATCACACCTGAGCCGTTTTCTAAACTAAGTAGGTTTAAAAGCGTGTCAGTTTTTACCTTTAGGTAAAAGAATCCGAACTTCAGTGGGGGTGGACCTCCCTGCCGCATTCACAGCGCTCAGATACACTTTATTTGCCCTCCTGGGAGCCTGGAAAGTACAGTAATTCTCCACTGTAGAGCACACCTTCCCCTTTTCACCTGGCAGTTTTTGGGCCGAGACAATGTACGACACATTTCGGCTGTTGGCACGGAATTGATTTGATTGCTACAAAAAAAAAAAAAGGGAGAAGGTTGAACCTCACACACTCTCAACCAGTGTCGTATAAGAAGACACGCAGGTCCGTGACAGGTGTCAAACAAGCATGTGTGATGGGTGTTACCTTCCAAAACAAGTGTATGCTGAGTTGTTTTTGCAGGTGATCCTCTGATACCTTCATCCACCAGTCGAGACGTCCAGTGGGAGCTGAAGAGGAAGAGACAGCTGTCAGGTTGGCGGCTCGTCAGAGGCCTGCACTTTTCCTCTCACCCTTTAAAAAAATACAACTTTTCTATACGAGAGAGGTCTATGGATTCACTGTCAGAGCGTGCGGCAGAACTCAATACATCAATTCAGCCTGTGCTATAGAGCAAAGCAATGGGAGATGTAGAACATGACATTAGCATATATTGAAAAGACCAGGAAATGGAAGAAAAGGCAATAGATTGGAAAATGTTCGAGTGACTGATTGTGTCACTCTGAATTGATCTCAGCCCCACCGCTCTCCAAGGTGACTCCAGACTGGCTGCTGCTCCATTCACTCCAGGGGCTCTGATGGTATCTGACTCTAATCTGGGCCAGATACTGAGTCCCATGGAGTAGACGACACTGGTCCACAGGTTTGCTCGGTCTTATCCCGCTCACCAGGATCTAACACAAACCCACACAGATATGATCCCGGGCTCACAGACTACAATCTTTGAGCAGGTCATAATACTGTACAGTCGCTTATATCTGGAATGACGTGTACTCACAGGTTGGTCACTCCATTCGCTGCTGTCAGCAGTCCTAAGACGGACTTCCAGGTTCAGGCGGCAGCTACGCATCCAGGCCTGGTGCTGAGATAAGCGCCAGCTCAGTCTAAGGCAGCCGTTCTTTTTAGGCACCGCTTCGAACTTCGTAATCGCTGGTGGGTCGAATTTAGCTGAAACAAAAAAGCAGTAACTTGGATGTCATTATTTATTTATTTAGGTTTTTTTCTAATCCTTGCAGGAAAAGTTCACCCGAGATTTAACTCCAGCTTTTGTTTGTCAGGTGTTGCCAGTTTAGCAGCAGTTTTTTTCTGAAAAATAATCACTCAGGGATCTTTGAAAACTCCAACACTTGTTTTTAACAACACTTAAAGCTGGTCTGAATGCATATATCATGAATATGAATAAAAAAAAAAAACATCAGCTACATTTTTCTGTACATTGTTGAACAAAAAGGACAAAATATATGTTGCAAATTGGTAAAACGGTTTAAAAAATCTTTTTGTCATGCTGTGTATGTAGTTTTCTTTCACCCAGGTGGTTAAAATGATGACAATTCTAGAGATACCTTGAACACAACAGTAAGGTCTGTCGACAAGGTCTTATGGGTTTTCAAAAGGTCGTAATATTTATGTGTTGAAAAGACTGATTCTGAGCTTTTTTAAATGAAAGGTGATGGTGCTACGTGAGAGGGACACATTCTGGCCCTGTGCATTATAAAATGATAATAGAAGGTTGGACTACAAAAAGAGACTGCCCTAATGTTACCAATTTACCATTGCACTCCTGTAACACTGTTGGACTCACCGTGATTTAAAAAAAAAAAATCATTTTGTGCACGCATTATTACATGCCTACATTACCCACCATGCAACTTGACCTCTGACCTTATGTAGCTTTGAGATACTAGCCTTGGGCAGAGATGAGGAGCGGGTTACCTCAACTGCAACCAAAGCTGACTCAAGGGGGCATCATCTCAGGGAATGCATATGACTTCAAGTACTACTCCCCAAGACCAGTAAGCCGTTCCTTGTTAAGGTCAGGGCAATCAAAAAATCGTATTGTATTGAGGAAAGTGGCTGCTCAGTGCTCAGTTACATTTTAACGGAGGTTACTTGCTGTCCACGACTTTTTTGATTTCTCACCTGCACTGATGGGTTCCATAGTGATGGGTGCTGAGGCTGCTTCTCCGAGTTCATTCACCGCCTTCACGCATATTTCAATTTCTCCAAACAGGACGAAGTCAGAGCGAGAGATGGTATAGTGATGGACTCCCGGCAGCAGCTTGTAGGTGTGGCTCGCGTTTAGATCCCTGAAATGTTGAAATCATAACGTGGGAAACGCGGTTGCGAAACCACAAAAACATATTTTGTAAATGACACTTTTGACCTTGGCTTTCTGGTAAGCAGTTTTTCAGTGTTTTCCTGGTAGAAGGGATTACCATATCTCAGTGTGGAGGGTGTACTCTGTGAGGAGGTGGGTCTCCTGCTGCCCCGGGTCCCAGCTGCAGGTCAGGGTGTTGGGGTAGGCGAGGCTTGTCTGACAGCTGAGGTTTTGTGGTGCCTCTGGTGGATCTACAGATGAAAGAAAAAAGTTGAAGAGGGTTTTTTTCGTTGAGTTGCTGAGAGTCGAAAGCGCTCTTTATTAATTTTTTACATCCATGTTTTTCCACTGGAGTTGCGAAGTCAGGTTCAAAGTTACACCAGACCAGCGAGTGTGCCTCATATGGAATTATTCTGCAGTGAGTGTCTCACACAGGCTTTGGGTTATGATTGAAATCTGTATGTATGTTTGGATGGGTTCAGTTTGTATTAAAGGAGCACTACATAGTTTTGGAGAAGAAATTCAAACTCAAAATTATACTATTTATCATTTTAATGAGGCAATAATACAAACTTTTTATCCTATAACTGAATAAACAAGCTGTTCTCAGAGGAAAATAACGTCCCCAGAACACTGTTAGAAAAGTGGCAGGGTCCGCCAAATGTAAACAAAATAAGAAACTGCATTGTCCTTTAAGGTCGGGTTACTTATTTTAGTTATGAAAATGAAAAGAGTTTGTTCATTTAGTTTGTTAAGGCATGAACATACTGGTTGATAATTCATTTTTCTCTTCAGATTGGAATTTCTTCCTCAAAACTACCTAGTGCAGTCACAAAAACATGAGAGAGAAACTTTAAAATATCTTTCTTTACTTTTGTTGTGTTTTCAATGAATATATTTGCAGTTTTTTTGAAAATAGTTTCCTCAACGAACTGAATCAGCAAAGAAAATCTGGAAACCAAAAGAAGTGCAGCTTCTCTCTTGATGTGATGTTTCAACCGTCACTGCTTCGAAAACACGTATCCATCAACAGTATATGAATGTTAAAATAGGCCAGATGTTTTAGATGGGTGGACAAAAAAAAGTCACCAGCACCTTTTTAAGTTAATCAGAATGTTCAGTAATGAAGTTTGATTTCCACATTTTGTTTGCGCAACCCAACACAATGAAAGTTCCTCTTTTCTCGAACATGTCATTGTTTTCTGTTCTGGTTTGGACTGTTGGGACATAAAGGAGCCGTAAAGAAAACCCTGATTTGATTTAAAAAACATGCACGAGAGAGTTGAAATCCTTTCTCACATCCAGCTCTGATCTCCACTCCTGCTAAGACCTGAGCAGGAGAGGCCTGGACACAGCAGGTGAGGGACGCCCTGGTGTGATTGAAGCTCGGTATTACCACCTCGGACACCCTGCTGCTCTGATTGGCCGCGGGGCTGCCGGGGAGGAGGCGATCCTCGAGGCGCCACTCTATGTGGACGTCCTGTCCAATGAAAGCAGGGCAGTCCTCTCTGATGACACAGGTGGCCGTCACAGGTGACCCCAGGGGCACCACAGGGCTGGATGTTTGGACCTTTGCGCATGGCTGTATGTCGTCCTCTATCAATGAGAATACATTTCCAGTCATTTATAAATGATTACTAATGTAATGTAATCATGTAAGAATCTCCAAGGCAAAAGGAAGAAAACTGTGTAATAACAATTGTCTTTTTAAGGTATTTTTCATTTGAGATTTGCCATTTCCCGGCTCACCGTTTCTGGCTCCATTCACGAGCGCCAACAGCACGACAATCACTGACACCCGCGTGGATATCATGATGATAAAACCTGTTAGGAAAAATGCATTATTCTCAAATTACAAACTTTCACGGCCTATCAAAAGCAAATATTTGAATTGCCGCTCCTTCCCCCGGCGACACGCTTCATTGTGTGAGGTGAGCTGTTGACAGTTGATAACGCCTAGTCGCTTCAAAACACATCATCATCATCCCCCCCCCCTGTTTTCGAGTGCTTGGGATGGCCGCCTGATGTGAGCAAGAGTGCGATCTCCATAATACATAATATTTCAATATAAACAGACAGCCGGGGAATGCATCCGCCGCTTGCCTGACACAATAGCGGAGAGGAGTGTGCAGCGTTGTCTGCGTAGAGCATATGCAGAGCAAACCGCCAAACACTGACACGCTGAATGCATAAACCCCCGTGCCAGCTTGGGTCCACAATTTACGCAACGTGACTACACACAGGATGTGACATTCAAAGCTCTGCTGGCTGTTGCGAAATCAAATTTGAAACTCTCTGCAGATGAAATAAACACGTCTCCTCGTATATCATTCTATTAGAGGGATAAAACTCCCTCTGAACAGACAGGAAATTGTTGTAATTGCCAGTCCTCTGTAGCTGATTGCTGATGTACACACTGAGCAGAAGAAGAAGCCTGCAAGTTAAGCAGATGGGAGCAACCTCTCCGGCGTATTGCACTCCTGATATTAAGTCAACAGCCCGCCCTCTTAGATTCCAGACTCAGCTGGGACCCCGCTCCACAAGTGCAGGTGTTATGGAAATGCATTTTTCGAGGACTGTTTTCTCTAATACTCACCATTACACGACCGCGAGAGGTTAAGATTCACTCCTGGCTCACGGAGCAGCAATAAGAGGGCACAGGCATGCCTTCACAGCACACAGAGGCTCATCGTGTCTGTCACCCAAACGTGAAAAGAATACCACTTTCCCCTGAAAGCAAACAAACAAAAAACACACAAGATCGATGAAAAAGAGCAGATTTTAAAACCAGTAACGTATTGCAAGTCGTTCATCATTTGAACCACACATCATACAGGGTTTAAACTAAACTAAATACATGACAAGTTTGGATTTCCCTTTCCCAGCCTACACATGTGGAAACAAATCTTGGGCTTCAGAAAAGATCATTGTTCATCTCGTCTTCCTTAGATGTAGAGGAGATAGGTAATGGCGTCATAATTCATACATGAAACGATATTCTCACTATAAGGGAACGAAGCACTCAGCGAGATCTTTTATCTCGTCTGCTGCTCTCCATGAATGTCTTTCAGATTATAATGTTTCTGCAAGGGACACGTTGTTAAATAGCTTCATGTCAAAACCTTTTTATGAACTTCAGCAGTGAACACACAAAGCTATCGTGTAGGTTACAGATAGTTTTGGGGGTGAAATAGAGAATAAACAGAGAAGACGATACAAGTTATTACAACCATATTCACATTAGGAATTAACTGTCCATAATATGACGTGAATATATCGTATTATTATTATTATTTACTGTATGTTGAACATGTGAAAAACTTGTAGGCACAAGTCGTTCTCCTGCTGTCACCATAACAAGTTATACTGACACGGAGCAGGATTGGAATCTGGCACATGTGTTTTATCATTTCACGTGGTAAACCACAGATATGCAGGGGTGTTTATTTCAAATTTCACAACTAATTTTTACAAACAAAATATTTACACTCTTTACTAAGATCAATACATTTGACTCAGGGATTTTTCATCTGGTTCCTGTTTCTAAAAGGCGAAGACATTTGTAAATCTGCCACACAGAATGACAGTAAGTTTTCATTAGTTGTTAAAAAATTGTTCAGAGAGCTTGTATCACTTAAAGCCTCGGGTAGTTCTGGTGCATATTTAGATCAGGCTGAATTATGAGGTGCTGCAAATAATTCCAGCTAATGGGAGTTAATAAATGCTGCCAAGAAGTCAGCAGGGAGGAAAGTTCTCATGTGTTTTCTGACAGTGTGGCGGATGACTCGTAATGATTTCTCCACCAGAGATACATTTCACACACTCGCACACACACGCACACACAGACACACACACGCAGGTACATGTGAGCACACAAACGTACGCAGAGCGCACAACAAAGCCAGTAACTGAGACCGCAATGGGTTGAGAAACTTTCCTGTGGTCTCGTGACACCCGGTGTCGGTCTCCCTCACAGAATCTGGGTGAGAAACTGTAAAAAAAAAATCTGAAGCCTTTTTTTTTTTTTCCTTCCTCAGGGCCAAAACAAGTTGGCAACATATACGTGTTATTTTTGTGAACAGGCTTCACCTTATGTTTTCAAAAGCGAAAAAAAGGAACTGATTGAGATGACTTGTTCTAAGATTTCCATTAATTTCCGCTTCCAAGTGTTTTCTCGGTCTGGAGCGACTCTACCTCAGGGCTGAAATTTAATGCCTGGGCTGTCAAATTGCAAGCGACCTCATCAGACGAGGAGGTGTTACTTTAATAATTTGTAACTATCACTCGAGCTCAGTCAGATTGCCGCGTTCGGTCGGCGGTAACCTGCTATTTGGAGAAAGTCTGTGTAGAAGCGATGCGAGAGAAATGGGATTCCTCACTGTTTTTCTTATCAGCTGTTTGCATAAAGACCTCCATTTTCCCTTCCGCTGCTTTCCCTTTTGACAATTTCTGCGCACTGCTAAGAGGTAATTTCTTGCAGCTCTGAATAAAAGGCAATGGAGGGAAAGAGACGCCGAGGGAGGGAGAGATGTGCTGTAAAAAATTTGGAGTGTATTTCTGTCAACAAACACAATTTGATACAGTTTAAATATATCTGTTTTCAGCGTTTTTTGGCCAATTGTGTTCCTAATGACTGGATCCATTTGTGTGCCTCAGCGGGGTCCCAGTGACACTCTTGCTATGGCCACCGTATGTTTCCTTTCCCGTTGCTGTTGGAGGTTGCCAAACGCCCACTTTCATGATTTGGCAACATCCTCGACACGAAGCGCTATGACAAACACGCCACTGTTTCCCCTTTCTTGATCCCACTTCTCACACAAAGAACTTTGCCTCAAATAAGGAATTTAGAAAAGCATTTAAGAAGGTGCATTTCTTTGAATTTGGACACGTAGACATCACACGAGAGTTCCTTCAAGCTCAGACCAAGTGACCCCGTGTGTCAGCAGTTGTAAAAGTCCACGCAGCTCAAAAAGGAGGAATGAAATCTGTTTCACATCCTCTTTTATCTTCGAGGAAGACCAGAGCAAAAACATGATTTCCATAACTTTAACATGCTAAAATCACGTCCATAGCTACAGGGTCACCAATTGGAAGAATGTCACAATGACAGAACAGCTGACAAGACTCACAAAATAAGTGATTGATGATGATTGGTGAAGCTAAAAACAGTACCATATGTTTTCTAAAATTTCCTTTAAAACTTCTTTGATACATTTTAATTGGACACAGTTGGAGCTGAAAACTTCAAGCAGCTTTACTGTTAAAAAAAAATGGATGATCTTATCTTATCCTCCTCTTTAAACACATTTAAAGATCCTCCACATCTGTAGCATTTCCAATGTCCTCTACATCTGCAGTTTGTTCATGTACTGGAATTAACAGACAGGAAACTACAAAGGACGACGAGTGATACAAACACAATACAGAGCAGCCGAAAAAAAAGAAAAAAAAATTAATTAAGCAAGTGTTTTAAATAAAATCAAGTGGAGCGGTCCGTGAGTTGGACCAGGATTGCATCTCTCCGGCCTGAACCTGTGTCACCCAGAAACAAGTTTTGTGAAGTTTCCCTTTTCAATCTGGCACAAGTACCGAAAAATGAAAGGACCGGCAAATCTCTTGATGTGAAGATAAAGGAGAGCCATCAGAGGGGCTTGCCACTCACCACACAGGCAGCTGCAGCGGACCCAGAAAGACGAGAGGCTCTCATCAGCACTGATAGCTACTAGATGAAACGGTGTGGCTCAAAGCAGCTCAGATTGGAGGACATATGTGAGTGTTAGCCAAGCAGCCACGGCAGCAGCAGCAGCAGCAGCAACGTCCTTGTTTTGAATTTGTGAAACTTCACTATTTTTCAGGAAGACACGCATGACTGATGGGGCCCAGTTCTGGGAAATAAATGTGGGGTGTTCAATTTCTCGAAAAGAAAGAAAGGAGGGTGAATAGTTCAATTAGAAATAACCAAATGTGGCAGTAAAGCAAACAATTCTTTACATGGGACATTTATTTATAGTCACAACACCTTTGTGATTGTTGATGGACTAATAATAGTCATTACGAGGGCTGTGAGGTATGACCAGAAAATCCCAATATAGGATATATATCCAGATAACAATACATATCACAATATAGTGCATTTTCTGTACATTCAATGAATACATAGTTTTGGGTAGGTAGGCCTATTTCATGAGATTTTGAATGTGACAAATAAACAGCACTCATACTCAGAATGCATATTTGATTATTTTCCTCCTTTTATTTAGAACCTTTGTGGAAATATCAATGCATGTAACACATTTTAATGAATAAAATACAAAAGGTAAAGTAAAAATGTCCCCTCTTTTAGGTAAGAGCTCCTTGTCTTGTCTTGGCTGTTCAAAGTCATTCTCCTATTTGGAATCAATCAAGTCTTCGTCACGTTCACCGTCCTCCACGTTTGTTTGAGTTGCCGTCATGTAAGACTCTTGCCTCAGGTCGCAGAGGCCCGATCCAATGTTCATGTCAGCCGGCGAGTGTTTGAGTGAGAGAAGCTGCGAGGGGGCTGAAATCGCATTAAACAGAACGGGGACGGCACTGCGACATTTCACTTCACCTCGTGGGTTTCTGGACTTTTTGTTTTATGCTTGAATTAATGTACAAATGCACACAAAAAGAAACATATTCAGTCAGAGATTTCAGGAGAAAAAGGTCCTCGAGGTTTCAAAACCTTCTTACTCTTTTGTTGTTTGAACTGTTTAAGTAGAGAATCAGTTAGAGGAGAATATGTCAGCTCTTAGGAAGCTGCATATATAATAATGAAATTAATCAGATATTTAAGAGCGCCATCATCTGGATTCAAAATATAACATTTTCGGGCTTCCCGTAACCTCTGTATTTAGAACTGTGAGTAATTCCCTCATGCAGAAATTCTGAAGGACATTTATCTAACATCATCAGCGTAAAGGATACCACCTCAATTTGAAGGAATGAATCTCTGAACGTGTGAAGTGTCTGGCCTCAGCTTGTACCAGAGGAAGAAGGTATTTCAACTTTATTTGATGGTCTTTTCCCACAAGGTGTTAACATGGCGGCCGTCAAATGCCCTACAGCACGACTCCAGGGAGCCGTCCTGAAGAATGCAATAAGTCCGGTTCAGGCTGACCCCTCCGTGTCGAGCGCGACCTTTGCGGCGGCACATCTGCTGTGTCACCGAGCCCGCCTCAAAATCGCAGCCATCTCCCGCTCCGGGCCCGTCCGAGGCCTTTTGTCGGCGCGGTAATAGAACAAGCTCTTAAATGGGATTGTAAACTGTGCCTTGACCCCCCAAGGGCACTTGAAACTACTTGCCATATCACGTTTATTAGCTTATTAAATTGTAAAATCATTCTCTGGCTGAGGTCTCGTTTCGAAACGGCGAGCCAGTGAGCTCAACCCACTCAACTTTTTAATCTAACAGCTGCATCCCCGCTCGGTCACTCCGCCAGCCCCTCAAAAAAAAAAAAAAAAAAAAAAAAAAAAAAAAAAAAAAAAAAAAAAAAAAACATAATAGGAACTAAATGTTAATCAAGAGGCCGCTGGAGGAGGAATTAAACGTACACAGTGGAAGGGTTTTGAATAGGAATCAACAGGAGGAAAAGGGGGAAAGCAGCCTCTAATTAAAAATACATTAACTGGTTATCATGCGTTGACATATTTTGCTTGATCTTTTTTCCTAATCAGCAGTAATGAACGAAGTGTTCTCCATCCACTGGGTATTACATGCCACGTTTCAGTGAGCAGTAAAATTAGCCGAGGGCCCCCGAAGCCAAGTTGAGCTGATGAAGCTCGGCTAGGTTTTGATTACTGGCTCTTGTACTGTACTTAATAGAACGCTGTCTCCTCCTTAGATTCTTATTCACATTAGGAGATGTGACTAACCCCGCATTAGTCACTGCTGGAAATATCCTCTCATATCTATCTGCTATTATACAGAGAATTACTGTAGTTAACTGCAATCATCGCCGCCGTAATCACAGCTTCTGCTAATCACGGACGCTTCCATTCAAATCTAAAAATATTTTAAGGCCCAGTGCCTCCCGTTGAAACAATGCCATCCTACGCCGCCGCTCAACCCAGCAAGTCCCAAATTGATCTACTGTAAACGGGGTGTAGCAGTCCAATAAATTACAGAGTGCAGATGTTGTTTTTGTTTCCCTAACAAGCCCTGAAAGTGTTTTTTAAAATACATTAAATATAACCAATAATCTCAGAATAGTGAGTATGAGGTGTTTATGTATTAAGTGTTTAAGTATTCAACACCCGCCTCACAGCTGTAATTGTAAATGCCAGACCCGCTGGTTCGACAGTAGAGCAATTAGTATTTCTTCAGGGGCGTTACCATTCTGCAAAACCATTTTTGTTTTGACATCTTGATTTTGAGGTCACAAGTTGTAAATTTAAGATTTTTAAATGTAAATGTACATTTTTTTCAGATTATTGCTTCCATGACCCGACAACTCTCATTCGCATTTTCCCAATTATTTTGAAAAAAGGCATCAAATGCAATATCACCACCTTGTTTTCTTTGGGATGGTACCACAGTGAGGGCATGTGGTGAATTTTTTATTATTTATTCAGAATGTGCGGACAGAGTCACGAGAAAGCCAAAGGTAGATACAGTTTGTTTACTGTGGCTGTTTCTTGAGTTTTCATTCTTTTCCTTAATATTTCTATGTTAATATGTCAATATTAAGTATTTACAATGACAATGAAGGCTTGTATTTCAATTCTGTGGTGGGGTAGTGGCTATGTGCACAATGAGCACAATAGCGGAGCAGCGAAGAAGGAATCCTTTTCTGGATCCAAAATCCATCCAATAGCAGCTGTAATAATTGTCTAAAGAAACAAAACTGTCAGCTGCATGGTGGCACGAAAGGAAAAAAAACATTCTTCACTGTGGATGAAAATTGAAACCGACTTCTGAGGCCGTGTGCGGTGTGCAGTGACAGTTCAGATGCGCTCCGAGCGAGCTGCCCACATTATCAAAAAAAACCCCAGATGGAGGGACCATATGCCCCCGAAGAGCGGCGACGTAGAAGGTGGAAGGTCGCTGCCTCAATCGTCACTGCCGCAACCGTGACATCACATCCTGCCGCGTGCACTTAATTAACACAAGCGTAATCTGTCTGCATCAGTAAAAAACAGCCAGACTTCCTCGTGGTATTTAGCACATGTGCGATAGTGATTCGGATTCATCTGTAATCACAGTAATCTGTCATGTGCGGCATTCACACTGGGTGATGCTTAATGTGATTTCATACAGAATGTCTGAGTTGGTGCACGGGGGAGCGCGGCGTCCTGCACTCGTGCTGTTACCACCATGAGGCGGCTTGTTCGAGCGAGACAGAAAGAGAGAGAGAGAGAGAGAGAGAGAGAGAGAGAGAGAGAGAGAGAGAGAGAGGGTCAGACAAGCTCTGACTCACGCTCCTGCTCCTTACATGCACCCAATCCACTCCTATCTAGTACCTGTCACACGCTGGCTGCAAAATGGAATTGACTATTGATTTCCTCCTTACTACAGGTCAGTTGTGGTGGCAGGCTATAGTGGGCTCACTGAGAGCCCCGTGTGGGACAACAAGAGGAGAGAAGAGAGGAGCCCGGGGGAGGAAACACACACACACACACACACACACACACACACACACACACACACACACACACACACCAGCATAAAATGCACGTTCTTATTAACTACCATTCGGTGGGATTGTGTAAAGGTTGCTTTGAAACAAGGTGTGTGTTACGACACGTGCAGCCTCACACACTCGGGACACGGCGGGGCTTTCGACGGCAGGAAGAGTCAGGAAAAGCCAAATAAGCCTACGTGTGAAAGGTAAACAAGGTTAGATTTTGCAGCCGTTGACACAGAGCAGTGATTCACAACTGTTGTGGGGCGTCTGACCTTTCGAAATAATGTCTGCCAGTGACACATGTTGAGTGACTCACTTGAATAATGTGCAGCGGTCTGCAGTGTTTCACAAGTAGAAAGCAAAAAAAGTTGCATGTGGAGCAATATATTTTCATCATCAACTGATCCGTCAGATTTATCTCTGGAGTCATCAGAGGGTCACGACTCCGAGACGAGGAGCTACTGAAATGCAAGAATAAAAAAATAAGCAGGTTTATAATTACCAGGTATTCTTCAGCCCCTACTTTGTTGCAGATTCCAGGGCTCTCTAGGTTTTTTTTTTTTTTTTTAAATATCAGAAAACTGAAGGAAGCAGGCTTCAGCACATCGTGGCAGCTTACGTTTACTTCTGATGCACAGCGGTGAAAATGACCGCTGTTCTTTGTCCGATCGCACAATAGATTTTCAAAGCAACAAAAGCCTTTTTCCCACCTCTCAGAACAAATTACTCAGTCGTTTTGGGCCTGCACCCAAGGGTACGAGCTGGCAAACAGCAATTCCAACCGCTTGGGATGGTTATCCTTGAAGAATAGAGCTGCACAACTGCAACTTACAGCAGCACCTAACATTTACACCTACAAAGATCACCCCTGTCTGACTTGTACTTGCCAAGAATTTCAACATGGACACCTGCTCTCTCAGGTTTTGTGATGCCAGTTCACCATCCTAGTTAAAAGTTGTTGAAGCTGAAGTTTGACTTTAGTGATTATTATTTATAGAAGTATTCATTGTGTTGGTTTGTTGGCAGCGCCCTCGACTACTTCACATCAAGGATCATGATGAAAAATGGTCTCGGAATTTATTACAACAACCTTGGTGCGGTTGGAGATGGGTGTTTAAATTTAAACCCACCAACTTCCGCTTTAAATCTTCAAGTTGGACATTGGCTGTCGTCGCCATCTTGGTTTTTTTGGAGCCAGAAGGGACCATTCCTGGATGAGAGAGTGGAGCTGGGGAGGATATTCTATATGGATCTGACTGATTGCCCAAAGTAAAATCTGTGGTAGTGACTTGTCAGTCACAAGCTAGCCGCGCACTAAAACCCTGCTTTGTTGTCTATTTTACTCTAAATGGGACCATTCTTTACAAAAAAGCCATCGTGTTGTATTAAAAAGGACTTGGAGATAGAAATTGAGACCATAATCACATAAGGAAATGGTTGACAGAGGTAATAAATCTAAAAAAAGTGAGATGAAGAATTTCTCCTCATAAGATTTCATACAACTGGACTTCTTTTAGAAACCGGAGGAAACAGCCCTGCTGGCCATTAGAAAGAACACAGCCAATTTTTGTGGCATCCCAATCTCATTTTGTCAAATAAATTCAACTAAAACTTCCAACAAACACCCGAACGCACCACAGAAAGGTCTACGAATTAGTGTCTGTTCTGAGTTACAATGCCTTGATAAGATAAATGCCTGTGTTGTCTCTGTGGGCACTTTACAGCATTCTTATCTAAATGTTCGACCTTTTAAAGGCACTCAGCTGACTTCTGATTAAACTCTTGTAAAACGTTGTCGCCTGAAGCCATCAGGATGAGCGCCACAAGCGCCACTAAACACCAAGTTGAGCGGCACAACTTCCTCTGCAGGCTCCATAAAGTTTTACTGAGTGTTGGTCTGTGGACAATGATCCGGCTGACACCACAAGTAGACGTTGAATTCTGTTGGGGGGGGTGGGGCAGCACACACACACACACACACACACACACACACACACACACACACACACACACGCGCAC
>CAEMYA010000130.1:2267162-2284028 GCA_903131615.1 Diplodus sargus
ACACACACACACACACACACACACACACAGGGCAGTGGCAGAAACCAGACAACTTAAAAATGTATCCAGTGAGAAACTGAAACGACCACCATGAACCGGAGGGGCCGTGACTGATGGCGCGGCCCGTGTTTGTGTGGTCCGCAGTGTGGTGCGTTATTTTCTGCTGCTCGTCTCTAAATGATCCCGATGTAGCTGCTAACTTGGCTACAGAGCTATTCTGGCACTGTACAAAGGTATTGTTCTGGGCTGTGAAGGAATGAGCGGCGCCTCTGCGTTATTCACGTTTTCTCAGGCAGCATAAATGCTTTCAGGAGGCAGACATGATAAAGAGCATAGACTCACAGCCAGGTACACACACACACACACACACACACACACACACTCTCACTTCCCAGGCTCGGCAGCTTTGCAGGAAAAACCTGAATGTACAATCTATAGTGGCGCAGGCAGTGAGGAACAGACTCCGTGAGCACAATAGCGGAGCAACAAATGATACCTTTTCAATTTTTGTTCACTGTCAAGGAGCTGTGGGTTTGAGTCTGTTGTAGAGCCTCGCCACCTCACACTATAATGGCAAAGAGAACAGAAACATTTTTGTTATTCCGTCCTACAGGTGGATGAAATAGTGGTTTGTGTCGGTGATTTATTGAAACCGGGAACAGAATGATACAGAGCCTCGGAAAGTACAATAAAGTCAAAATAAACCCCCTCAATGCCCAAACAAAAAAATCCTCCATGTAGATAACAGGGTCTGTTTGCCGCGGTACAGCAGTTCTGCAAACATTTGATGAATTGCAGGACAATGATCTAAAAATTACATTACAAAAAAGGGGAAAAAGCGGGAATCATCATTTCACTGCATTGCGGTGTCAAATTCACAGAATTTGATTTGAAATTAAACAGTAGTTAAAACTGAAAACACCAAAAAGAGTGCACATATTATTAGTGTAGAGCCTCTAACACACACACACACACACACACACACACACACACACACACACACACACACACACACACACACACTTCAGCTTGTGCATGTCAGACTAACCATAAACTGGCAAAAGCCCAAATTGCCAGAAAACAGAACTGTTCTGGAGTTAAAATGTTAAAAGGAAGAACACAGCTCCGCCTCACTACAGTCTGAATAAATTCAGCCGGTGTATGTGCAGCAGTTTACACCACGAGGAGTCATGAAGAAATGACTGGTAAGGAAACTCCTTTGAGCGCCCACATGTTTCTTAATAACAATCGTCAATATTTGGCACCAGCGGCTGTCTTGTGGATTGCATTGCATGTTACTGGTATAACTTCTCTTCTGTCCATCCTGTGGAGATAATCAAGTCCCTCTTCTTGTTTTTCTGGTTGACATGGTTACACTTCGAATCCCTCTCTTCGTGTAATTGAATCCTATCCGTTAGCATGCTCCTGTGACATATGTGGACAAAATTATCTCACTGCATACAAAGTTGAGTTAAACTCTGCCGAAAGGGAAAGAAGCTCTGACACAAACAGATGTCAGAGTTATTTGTGGTCACTTGGTGCTAACAAACCTTATTGGCTGGCAGTATGCGCCGCATTAAAGATACATATACTCCAGGTTCATCTGAGGTCCCTGCGGCCCACATGTTGTTTTTACACGCAGTTGTTCTGTACCTGCTCTGACTTTCGCTATCCTTACTCAAAACTGTACAAGGGGTCATTAAGTCATTGATCGAGGGGTTAGGAGGTGAACAACTGCAGCGCGCCGCGGCGGAATCAATCTTAAATGCCAAGTGCCATGCGCAGTTAAGTCTTTTAACTGAAGCAGACACATAATCAACGAGACAGCATGTCCTCTGCATGTGAGGAAACTTTGTTGAGTAGCATACTCATGGTGTGATTGTAGAAACAGAGAGTGAAGCCCATGCACCTTCAATCTCACCACTTTTCAGGATAGTCTTTGTAGCAATCAGTGACAGTACAGACTTCACTTTGTGGCTGGTGTGACGCTCATGGCATCAAACTCATTTATGCAAGACATGCTCCACCTCTCGCTTTTGATATACCCTCACAGCGCCCAAATGTGCGGCCTACGCTTCGGCTTCAAAAACCGGCCGCCTGTCGCCGCCGAACGTCCTCTTCTTGAGCCTGACATGCTGCGTGATGTACGGCCACTCTTGACTGCCTTCCCTTTCCCGCTCCCCCATAAACAGTCGATTGCTTTACTTTTGCTCTGTCGCTCATTTCCCTGTTCGCGTTTCGGATGGGCGCTCGCAACCTACTCTCTTTTCTGGCTCCTGATTGATTGATTTATGGGTCAATCATTGGGTAACCTTACCCGCCCACCGTTCCACACAGTCCAATCTCTTACGGTGGGGAATCAAATCCAATGAACAGGTTGACATAAAGCTTTTTTTCCCCCCTTCATTTAATGTCGTTTAGAAAAATCCACTGTGCCTACTCTCCTGAGCGTGCGGGGATAAATATTCCATATTTGCTCATGGTCCCCCGCATCTGAAATCTAAGGCTGCCTTTTAAAACCTCATTTTCTCTATCACAACTGCAAGACCACCAGCGAAACATGCCATCACAGGAAGACCAAGGTTATTTGGAGGAATTAGCATAACCACTAGTAGTACTCGCAAACAACAGATTGTAAACAGATTATGGGATTTGTCAAAGGCTGACCTTCTGTTAAGCAGCACCTGTGTACAACACATGTGAGCCAAAAGGGATATGTACCCGTCACAGCCAACAGATGGCACTATGGTAACACCCAGACCTCAGTGAGATATTTATGATGGAGGAGGTAAAAAAGAAAAAGGCAGAGAGAGGCACAGAGACTTATAACCATTTGTAATTTCTGTGTTTATTGTATGATGCAACTTGTTTCAGAGCTACAGGTGAGAGAGCAGGGGGTGTACAGGAGATTGTGCACGGAAAAGTCGGACGCGTCTTCTTTCAGTAAACGTTAGAGCGAATCAGACAAATGGATTCTGAAATCACTTTGTTTTTTTTCCTTCCTCCCCCCCACGTCACAAAATGCTGGCCTGTTAACTTTCAGAGGCCCCTCACAGGGATACTGTTTGACAAGACAGCCAAGCTATGTGTCAGAGCCCTTTAGCTCACGGACTACTTCTAACTGGACCTGATTTTTGGTTTTGTCATACGTCTAAAAACAGGGTTACCTTGAACAAACTGTCTGACATTCAGGCGTCTGTGCAGGGGCTGAGCAAGATGGACAGGGAGCCTAATCCTTTTCAGCCCGCTGACAGCAGGGGCCCGGCCAGTCATCGCACTGACGTGGGCTTTGTCGGTGAAGCCGGATGAACCGAGGACAGGGACTTCTCCGCCCAGGCGGTACCCCGCTAGACCCCTCTGGTAAGTGCCGTGACCCCGGCTTCGGGGCAGGGGGAGCCCTCTTAGAGACACGCCACGTCTATTTGGGACAGACTCGTCAACAACAAGGTCACGATGATTGTAGACAAATGAGAGCGGTTTGGTGCGACCTTGAGGATCCCATTTCACAAGGTCAGGCCGGCCCGGGGCTTCAGCCAGAGTTGGAGGGGCAACACGGTTGACCTCCTCAAAATCGGACTCGCGGTTAATAACTGACTGTCCTCTGGGAGATCCGAGCACTTGGTCAGCTGTGTATTCACGATGAACCGGATTGTTATGGCTCAGTGGAAATGCAGACGCAGAGCTCCTCGGTCTGACATCCAGGGATCTCACTCCCGGTCGATTTTGTCTGTTGGAGGCCACGTAAGCCTCAGCCTCAGCCAATCCAGAGTGAGTCCCGAGCGTGCTGGTATGCGCCCCATGGCGAGCTGGCCCGTAGAGATCAGGCGCTCCGTGGACTCCAGGATAATCCAAACCCAAGGCAGCTGCGCGGGCTACAGCAGAACAACACGCAGAAGCATCAGCAAACTGTATTTATTCTCCGCGTGCCATTTCATTCATTTGGAAAATGTCAAATACACCCGCTAATTGGTAATTATAAAGAAGGCAGTGACATCAATCAAAGCACGCTACATACCTCTCGCTGTTTTAGCACAATACACACCTCCAGCTGACACAGAGCGGAGCACGACGGAGCTGCAAAGAGAAACAAACACTGAAAAAAGGCAAACAGCACAGCACAGCGCTGAGCCGCTATGATCGTCTTCTTTAACCACGGGAAACATTCCTGCTGCAAATACCTGAGAAACACCACCAGAGGTACACACATCCCTGCAGCTAAGTGAGCAGAAAACTTTCACGGCCAACACAATTTACTGAGAACACTCGCCACTCTTGACTTCTTTTGCAGCCACTCTGACTGCTCCCCCCCCCAAAAAAAAAGGACTCACCCTGGCTTGATTTACTAATTACAGACAGCTGGTTGTCATAGAGACCAAAACTCAACCACTGAATCCAGTCAGCCACCGGCAAATTGCTTCATTACAGGCAATTAGTTAAAATGCTTGCTAGCAGCAGAAACCCGACAAAACAAGACATTTTTCTTTTCTTCCTATTTTTCATTTTTAGTGACGGAAAACACATTTAAAACATGGCAGCGTGAGCCGTGGGGATAAGAGTCAAGCAAATATTTATGGCTCCTTTCAGTTCAGATTTATTCTGTAATCTCTTATTTATACACAGCAGCAAAAGGAAAGTTTGTCTAGGCTTGGTTCCAAAAAATTCTTTTAAAAATGCGTAAGTGGGTGTGAGGAGAATCCTTTGGTATCATTTCAATGTGAACTATTATGTAGTCATAAAAATTAAAGGGTGACTCCACTACTTTTACACATCAAAGTGTGTTTACAGGTCTCAGGGAGTACTTCTGCCTATGTGAAAAACGTGCAATCAAGCCTTTAGTGGCTCCCAAGGAAGGCGAACGTAATCCGGTAAACTGCCTCCAGTGATGTCACTCAGTTGGGCAGCTGCATTGTGGGTAATGTGGGCGACAGCTTTAGAAAAGGAAGAGTAATGTGTGGAATAATTCTCTAGTTCTGCTGTATTGATTTTGATCATTTGTTGTCAAACTGGAGACCAACAGGAGTGCAAATCCTGCCGCCTACATTACCCACAATGCAGCATAGACACTGAGTGACATCACTGGAGGCCTTTTAGATTCAGATCAGATTACATGCAGCTTCATCTGGAACCACAAAGGCTTTATTTAAAAATATACGCAGTTGTCCTCCCCAAGACCTGTAAAAAAACACTTTAATGTGTAAAATTGGAGGAATTACCCTTTAAAAATACCACTATGGAACTTTAAATTACCTGTGCAGGTAGCTTATTAAAACTTCTAATTTGCCAAACCTCAAACACATGATAATGACATACAATTGATTACCATAACCACCACAAATTTAAATGATCTCATTAAGCTTGACTCCTTTTTTATTATACGGTTCAAAGAACACAGAAAACATTTGGAAGCATACGCGCCGCCGCAGTGACAGCGGGTAATTTTTCTTTTGTTTATCATAAACACTTCGTAGAAAAAAAAAAAGCACAATTAGCCGCTCTGCTTTAAAAGCAGGAGAAAAGAAGCTCGGATTCTTTGCGGCTGGGCAAGTCTGAGCCGACAATGAAGCAGCTGAGAGCACTGGAAGCATTTAATAATTCACTCAAATTATTTCTGTCAGGACTGACAAGCTAAACGGGGGCTTGATTTAATTCTGTAATTGCACGTTCACCTTTACCCTGAACCCATACTTTGGTAATTAATAGGCCCGGGCTTTATTTGAAGTGTGGCAAGGCAAGTAATGGAATTTAAATTGCAGGTGATGTGAAAAGAAGGATGGGAATGCCTGCCTGGCCAAAGAAGCTCGTGTTATTCTGCCACCACAGTGTCACACCGTGGGGACGGCGAAGTCAAAAAGTAGCATCAACCCTCCATCAACCTGCAGACCTAATCCTCCGCTCCTGCACAGTGAGCCATCTGTTCGTTGTTAAAGATGGGCTGTGCTTGACTCGAACTTTGCTATTTGACTTTAGAGAACACAAACATCCTGACGCACGCATTCAAATTGTCTAATACACAGTAGTGGTCGCTTTGCTTTTCTCCAGGCTGACATTTCCTGGCACTCTAAAGCAGACCTCTGTCCCTCATGGACGAGGTCGAATAGCTTGACACGCACCCTCTGGAGGCAGGTCACGGTATTCGAGGTCAGCAACAGAGGATCGGTGTGCCACCTCTCGACCTCAGGGTGGCGGTGAGTCCCCCTCGCTCGGCTCCCATCATCCCCTCCGGGCCTCATTTGTGACGAGCGGGAGGTCCGCGGTGTCATTTCCGCAAGATGTTGACACGGACAGAGCAGCCTCACCGGACTGCCAAATGACTGGTGAACTCTGACACCGCCGCGACCCGGTAATGGCGGGCGAAAGGTGGCGTGTAATGCGGCGCCATTAGCCTCGTGATGAAAACCCCCTCGCGTTTGTTTTGGACTCATTTTCCAAACTCGTGTAAATATGTATCAGAATCAATTAGGCCTAATAATATACAGTCCTTAGAGGATTCACATCAAAGCACATAAGCACACAATCCAATTAAGAGTGTTTACTGTTTAGATTGAAATGCTCAGCGTTCCGGTCTTAAACCCAATCCGCATATCAGTAAACAGTATTTGCCAGAGTGTCTTTTTCCAGTGGTTGTGTGTGGGCGTATATGTGTGTGTGCGTGTGTGTGTGAGCGCACGTTTGCTCGCATGTATGAGTCGAGAGAGAGAGATAAAGAGTGAGAGTACATGCTGCTTTGCAATCTTTGATATGTTGTTGTGCATTTGTTAGCGTGTCTCCAACACTCCATCCCCGATACCTCAGCCGCGGACGACAAGAGAAATGGATTTACAGATATCGTATTTTTGCTGTTAATAGTGCCGAAGATAATTTTGCTGTAGACAAAAACAGCTGAAGGCAATGTGCATACATTAGCACCAAAGAGTACAACAAAAAATAAAAAGGGTATCCAAGAAAATAAATCAATCTTCATTCATCTGTTAAATTATGTTATGCTTTTTATTTGTTTTCCCCCTTTACCTCTGTGTGTTGTTTGTTCTTGTTAAAGATCTTGGAAGTTAAAAAGGTCAAAGTTCGCACTGACAGAAGCTCCTCTCTCCCACGGAAAACACTGCTCCTGAAATGCCTCGCCAGTAGCCCCGCCTTTAATACCGCAACTTTGTGACATCACGCTACGTCACCCATGCCACACATTTGCATGATTAATGCCGAGCGGCTAGTTTGCGGCACGTAAGAATTGATTTAACACAGCTGCTCTTGTGTTGGTAGTGATGCTGGCTCAGGCATCCGTGAGTTAACGAATCAGAGGAGGGGGGAGGGCCTTAAAGAGACACAAGCTTAAACAAAGGCGTTTATTGTTTTTTGCACCAAAGCAGAAACACCAACTCTAGTAGTAACCTGAACATGAGCATGTCTCCTTTAGTGTTAAATATATGATTGCAGGTAGGTACCCATAATGCACTTTCCAATTATGGAGCTTTAACTGTATGAAATCAAGAGCCAGAATAGCAGGAGGCACAGCAGAGGCTTGAGACTGCACAAAAACCAGCGACACATAATGCAATACTGTTTGAGAGAAATTATACAGTGAGTTTGTTTGTAATGAATATTCACAGAAAGACTGGCAGCTTAAAAAAGCAGTGATATCAAAGCCATTGTTTTTCTCTCGTTTCCTCTGGCAACCTCATGTTTCGGATGGATAAGAGCGAAGGACTCTGGCAACCTTTATTCTCCTGGAAATGATCGATAATTAAATGAACACACTGGCATTTAGTGACTGTTGTACTGAATTTCTGGCTTCTCTTCCTCCACATTTTTTTTTTTACTCCTCTACCGCTGCTTCCTCATTTCCTCTCACCACCGTCGACGAGATACTGAACTCTTTGAGCTTTAGGGCTCAGGCTGCCTCCAAAGCACGAATAGCAATCAGCAGAGGGAGCGAGGGAGAGAAGAGGAGGAACAGAGACAGGCACACACACAAAGAGCAACGGTTTCTGTGGGAAAGAAATGGTCAAAATACACAGTGAGTGAGATATCCAGGGAGAGAAAAAAGAAGAAATGACAGAGAACGAGTGCAAGAGGAAGCAGGCCATTTGTTTCCGCACTACCGGATTAGAAAACCTCTCCAATTCATCTCCTGTTCATATAACTTTCATCGCGGAGGCCTGTGTGCATCAGGCATGCTGAGCGTGCGATTTGAGACAACAATTAATTTTGGCTCTGCTTTCTCATCTTTTAACTAACTGAACATACACTGGTGCTCGCAATCTGTCCCTCTCTCCAGGCCTTCCGTAACAAAAGAAGAGGAAAAAAAAAAAGCGACAACAAGATGCTGCCTGGCCTAAAGCGTAATTAACAGTGACACCGCCAGGATGGGTTCCTTTAAATTCCATACCAATTAGGAAAAAAAAAAGAAGAGAAGTCAGCAAATAGTGATAGTGATAGCCCAAACAAATGCCCCTTGTGGCTGACTCCAGCATGCACACAGTGGCTCGCATTGGGTACAAAGTCACCTGTCAGGCCTCATTTGGATGTGTTGGATCCCACTTTGCGTGGCGCTGTCCCGAACCCTCTCCCCACGCTCGGCTCAGCGTCAGGGATTAATTAAGCTGCGTCTGCTTCCACAGAAGGCCGAGAAGCGAGCTCGTCGAGAGAGAGCAATGATGAATCAACAATGGTGTCTTCCTCGCATAGTTTTTCTTTTTTTCGCTATACTAGCGGAGGCATCACCCTAATTCCCGCCATGCTCGGCAGCAAATTCTGACTACGTGCACCGAATAAAATCCACACGCAACGAGCGTATTGGTTTAGGTGAGGTGAGGTAATTACGCGAGTCAATTTATAGTTTCACAAAGTCGCCGGCGTAAACTTTCTTCAAATAAAAATGATTAGTGTATTTTGCCGAGGCTTATTACCTGTACGTACGGAATGTTTGTCTGACTTTCTTCCTACATATATACACAAACTGTATGTATCCATCAGGAGGCACTAATTACTTTTCCTTGAAGACAGCATCCTTCTAAGCCAGCTTCCAGCGTCTCAGCCTCATGCTGTTTTTACAAATAGCAGCTCTCTCATTATTTTCACAATATTAATGATGATAACAGCAATTAGAACAAATATGGGAGTAATCGTAGAAGCAGAGAGGTAATTCCCGTTCCCCTTTGTCAGAGGCTCTCTAAGTTTAACTTTCTCTACAGCATTTTCCTTTTCACTTTTCAGTTTTATGAGCCACTGTATACTGGAGCATCGAGGTTATCATTTGAGAATCCTTGCCTATTCATTATTAATGAACGCGTTGAGGCAGCTGCTGTGAATTTTGATAAGAACCCCGAGTACTTAACTTGTTTTTAAGTTTATACTCAAAATTATCAGCAAAAATTAATCTTTAAAATCTGCAAATGGCCAGTCATAATCAAATACAAAAGGGTCGCACTCTTACGCAATGCTAACTACTCTGATTTGATTAGATTATGATGAAATACCCTTTTTGTTCTTATGTTGTCTACGTATTGTGTTGCAGAGATGTCTACTGAAGTTAGCAAGATAGCCAGCGAGCCCCGGCCCATCCAGGTCCACAGCTCCTGTGCCGGGGTTGTAAAACACAAGCACTCCCCTGGTGATCTGACATCCCGGTCCAAGCCGCTAGCTGCTGGGCTAACTGAGCTAACTAGCTAACAGCATCTACCGTAAGCGGCAGTTAGCAGTTACTTTGTTCATATGCTGCCTGCTATTTGTTATTAAAGTCCAACTGAAATTGCATTTAGTCATCTCTGTTTGCAGTCAAAAATAATATCAGCATGTTTTTAAGATGCATCAGTTTGAGGCAGTTGGGAAAACATCAGAAATGCTCTTGTTCAATTCACCAAACAAACCTCTACTGTGGCCAACGTGTCATGGTTAGACAGCATGCTGTTAATGGAATAGAGCAGTAAAAAACAACATTCGCAGCCATCTAACGTGTTGCAGCTATTCAGCTAATTAGCTATTTAGTCCGAAAAGTGACGTGAGTGGCGCACTCTATCCTGGTGAATGTTTTTTTGGTTTACCAAGAAAGCTATTGTGGGTTTGTTTTTGTTTTTCAAAGACTGAGGCTGTTGAGTTGTGTTGCAGGCTGCTGTCTGGCTCAGTGCGACCGTCAACTCAGATACCTGTACAGTTTGGACCTGTACTGTTTCCCGGGATGTTTCTACTTCTCCAACTCGCCTTTGCAGCTCACTGTGACCATGGCAACCACAGAAACCGCAGCGAGCTGCAAGTTCAAAAAGTCAAACCATCATCTGCTCAGGCATCAGCAGCAAATAGCGAGAGCAGTAGCCGCCCTCCCTCTTCTTGATGTTGTTTAAAAATCCAAACAACTTGACGGCACATTTGTTTCTGTCTGAAAAGCACCTGAATACTGGCACATCAGCTTAGCAGGGGCATTAACTGGAAATACAGATGGACGAAAGGAAATCTTCCCTAAAGTTAAGTCAAGGGGGGTTAAGGAGGGATGTTGCAGTAAAGGTCACAGACCTCTGTTCCGCCTTAGATAGGACATGAGTCAAAGTAAAAAGTACGCGTGAAATACATTTTTTTCCAAAGATTTTTCGTCATTTTACGGAGCTCTTATCACGTTGACGTACATTTAAGTGCTCATTAGTCTGTCATGTTTCGTGTCAATGAGTTATTCGATGCTATTAAGAAGGGGCACGACATCATGATTGACAGCTGAGCCCAGCTTTGGCAGGTGTATGGGCTAGACTTTAAGACAGGGGCTCCAGATGCTGATCACTACTGCACAGACACTGGCTCCAAAGGAGGCAGGATGGCAGCGTCTGAATCCAGGATATTTTGCCTTCATTTTTGTACACTCAGACGAAAGTGGAGAAAGCGTCGACCATCTTTATACACAGTCTATGGCTGGTGCACACGTACGTACACTGAATGACTTCTTAGTGCTTGTTGAACTGACACGGGCCTCATATAAGGGAACCATGGTCTGCGTCTCTTTAAACTGCACTGTTTCCATGTCCTCCGTGCCCCCACCCTCAGCTGTTTTGAGCCGAGGGGAATGACAGATGGTGACAGGCGTTTCAGGACACCACTAATGAATACTGTTAAGTGGTCATAGTGGTGTCATGTCTTGGCACTGAATTCGCCAACTGCTATCAAACAAACACTATCCTGATTTTATAACGCACCATCTGTAACACTCAAGGGATGAATCTTTGCCGAAGAGGTGATGGAGTCCTGCGAGTGAGTCAGCAGGGTGGAAGTCGCTCGGTCCTCGATTAGCTTCGAACGCCCCGATAACTGGGAAAGCCGGCAGCATGTCTCTGCTGGCTGTGGCAGCCTTTTTTTGAATCAGCTAGATGTCCGTGGGTGTAGGGCCTGCTGGTGGCGCCGGTCTGATCCGCCGCACATCTGGACATGCCCTGTAGTCACTGCCATGCTGCCTGTGTGGTAGGTGGCAGAGTGTTGGATGCTTTTTTTTTTTTTTACGATGGAGCTGCACCAAGTGGCACAGTGAGGAAAGCGGGGGCAAAGAGGAGGGGAGAAATTGAAGCCCACAAAGGATAAAAATGGCTAGCAACAAAGCAAGAACACTGGAATAGAGAGCTATTAGGCTGAGATGGCTGATGCTGGGGATTGCTGCCATGCCTTGATTCCTCCATCACCTCCATCTCTCTGAAAACCTGACAGATATTTTTTTTTTTTTACGAGCGAAGAAAGCCTGGAATTTTCTTTTCTTTGTTTTGTCAAAGTGTGCCTTGACAAAAGTAAAGTGTCGGAAAGTCGAGGTCAAGTCCTCCTTACATTGTCTTTCTTTCTGGCCTGCAGGCAAAAAATCGCTCCTTTTAATGAAGGCGTGAGATATTTGGGGGCGGTGATCAGCCTCTGCCTCATTAATAAGGGCTGCACAGCAGCTGCAGAAGACAGCGTATCGATAGCATCAAGAGGAATAAACAACAGCGCTTAGTTTGCTTTTCTGAACTCCTCTGCACCCTCTGTGTTCACGAGAAGGCAGTCTTCAGGTATCACCTCGCAGTCTTTGATACTGCAGGGACACAATGTTATTGCCTAACAAGCTTCACCGATTCTCTTATTATACAGAATTAGAACAGAGGGACGCTCAGTGTGAATCGAGATACGGTTTAGCATGTCTTCTGAGAATGCCTAACATGGCTGCCATTGTTACAAAAATAGATATTCAAATTCTTCGCTCGCTATCGCGGCTTCAGTGCCTTTTTTTTTTTTTCACAGAGCTGCTGCGTGGCAGGAGAAGCGGGATGAGATGATGGCGGGTGGAGAAGGGGCGGAGGGATCTCTCAGCTGTACTCCATATGTTGTGTCATTTGGGGCCTCGCTGGTGTCTGTGTATGCTTGGCAGGTCTTGGCTCCTTCCCCTCTGTTCATGGTGTCTGTGCACCCGTCTCTGTCAGCACCCACCTGCCCCTCTGCCTCCAGACCTGGCACCGCACTGCGTTTTACTGCTCAGACACCATGACAGTGTAATGAACTTGAAAACAGAATTTACCAATAAAATCAGAGCTCGGGTAGACGTTTATAGTTCTTTGGTCATGTCGAAATTCTTTTAGTTTACTTCGCCGATTAGCACCGCGCGCTTACAGCACTGTCGGACTCATGATGGACACGGATAACAGAGGCATTTACGCCACGCACTCTGATTACTTGTCAAAACCCGGCACTTACTTTATTCAAATGCAACTAAACCATCATCATTTCGGTTAGCGATTCGGGTGTGTAATGCTAGTAGTGTCTAATGTTGCCTCGAGCTGCTAGCCCCGGGCACAGATGAGCCTGCGTCTGCAGTGGTGCAGGTCGCATTGCTGAAGTGCCGCCGCTGTGTTTGTGTTTGTCCACACAGACAGCGTTGATGCTGCAGCGCTGTAGGTGCCAGTTCTGCCTTTCTACATGGAGTTTGCCGGCGATAATGATCAATTAAGATGATGATCTGATTTTTTATTTTTGCCCTCACTGCAAGAAGGAGAGGTAGAGAGGTAAACGGAGATGAAGAAAAAGAGAGCACACCGGAAAATACTGCCCTTCACCTGTTTGTGTCTATTCGTGTCACGTCTGTGACATATTCAAGAAACAGAATACGATGTCGATATGACGATCCACGGATCATTTTCAGGTCTATTTTTATTTTTGCCAAGAACTGTGAGCATGAAGCGTCAAAATAGGTGAGATTCCGGATCTATACATGATGGCGCACACCTCCAATGAGGCGTGAGGACCGGCCGCAACTCACACCACCAGATTATTTTTCGATTTTTAAAGTTGTAGTTTGCAGCCCCGATGGATGCTGCCTCTTGTGACATCACTTTTGAGTGAATTTTGTGCAACTCCACCTTCATACAGCTTTTTTCATATATTCAGTGGTACTCCACGAATAATAAATATCACCATTCAACCTCCCCAGATGATTTCTTACATTAAGGCGATTCATTTTTGCATGACAAGTTGTGTGAATGAGCAGCTTCTCTAATTAAATACGTGCTTATTTGGACACATTTCTAATACAGAAAACTAAAGATCTAATGAAGCCAGGTTTAAAATGTGTATTTCATTAAGTTGGCATATTACAGAGGGAACTTCTGGATATCTCGTTTTATAGAATCATATAAATCCATAAATAAATAAGTCCACGAAATCCTTTTCCGGCACGTCTTTAGGAATAAAATCATAAATAAATCAGGCAATGAACAGGCCCCTCTGTAAAAACCTTTGGCCAAGAGAATAAAACTGGAACCGTTGGTGTATTTCAGTGCTACAGAAGTGAAAATATCTGACTCAGAGTTATACGAATAAACTCATCCTTAGAAAACGGCCATTTAGGACATTTATTTGTGAAATTTCACGCATTTACAGAAAAAAAAGAACACTTGAGCCAATTCTTCAACAAGGGTCCTTCAAGATAATCAAAAATCTATAAAACATTGACCAAATGTTAATCATGTGATCCAAAGAATATGATCTAGTCAATCCAGAGTGACGCCGAGTAAACGTTCCATGCGACTCGTGTCGTTTTGTTGCAGTGGTAGTCACTTCCTCCCCCGTGGTGCACTAAACAGATCTGTCGACCATCTGGAAGCTAACCCCTAAACTTTACAGGGGAAGTTCAGTCCTCCACACTGTAGGCTTCCGCACAGCAGTCAACAGTCATTTGGTTTTGCTGAACAACCGGATTTTGAGTTTTTAATTGGCCAGCATCCTTGCGGTGAAAGGAGACAGTACTGCAAATACAGCGGAAATCTGCTCCAGGAACAGCACAGCCTCACGGAGCAACGTCTTATCAGCGCTGACAGGAAATGTCACTGCTGCCGAAACACCTGCACTAAAAAGTTTCTCTGATGGGCCGATGTTCTTAATAACAACAAAAATAACACGACAAACTTTGCTCGGGATTAACACAGAACAAATGTGTGTTTGTTAGTTATAATGCTGAATTCAAAGGTCCATCTGCCCGTCTGGTCACAGCGTGAAGCGGCAGCGCCTCATGCTGAGGGGTTGGAAGGACTGTGCATTACAAATGGGTATATATTTGACTCTTTTCCACCTCTGACATGCAGCACAACAGAGTTCGGCTTCACTCCCACCTTTTGTATCATGTCTACTGGCCGGGGGATAGGGGAGGTCATCTCCAGGTGACGCAGCAGGTGCAAGGTCAACTTAAATATGGGACACATGGCTTGCACAGGAGAGCTTGTCCAAAACACAAGGTAATCTGAATGCAGAATGATGTAATTCCCCGGTGGCTTTGAGAGTTAAGGGCCTTGTACACTGATAAACTTCAACCCTCTCTAACTGTATCCAGATTAGGTTTGTTGCGGCGTCGGCATTTGTCCTCTGACTTATCTGCTCGTGAAGACACAGCCAACACCCGGTACACTTGGCTTTATTAATTTACTGCTGATGCAAGCCACACATTTCCTCGCAGCTGCAGCTTCAAATTAAAAGCATTAAACAGGTCAGCTAGTCAGAGGAAATGCGATACATTCAGTGAGTTTAGCACTTCCCGCTATTTTTAATCAATAATGCATCTGCAGAGCAAAACAAGGGTTATTTTCATCTCTTTTTTTTTGACAGCGGGTCAGTTTGAACCATGTCAGGGAGAAGTCTCAAAGACCTGCATTCTGAGGGAGTGATGAGGGAGAAGGAGCTGTTCGATGAAGAACTGCAGGCTGCAGGCTGCACACCATCAACTTCTCAGTGAGGTAACCAACTTATTATCTGGTTACCTATTAGCACTTTCGCTGTGACAACAAATCCTGCGCCGATGTCTCAAAGGTTGACTCTGTTCCGACTGGTAAGACTGCTGTTACTCTGGGTTACAGCCCGTTCACACCGCAAGTCTTAATGCTCAATTTGGATTTTTTGCTCAGATCCGATTTTTTGGTTGGCTGTTCACATTACCTTTCAAAATGTGGCCGATATCAGATTCCAGTGTGAACTGTTTGCGGTTTCTAACTGACCCGCATGTGCAAAAGAACAATAACAATGACATCAGACGCAGCATGCTGTTGCACTAAAGTTGGGGAGGTTATGGAGGAAGTGAGCATTTTCGCGTTTATTTCAAAATGTTTGTGTAATGGCAGCAGTAACATGAATGAGCAGGTGCTGAGCAGGAGAAGAATGAAAAGAAAGAGAGCAAATTGGCTATTTTGGCCTTTTGCGGGGGTTATGGCTGCAAATTCACCGTTCTCTCTCTATGTTGGAGTGTCTGTTCTCGTCGGCGCATACTTGTGACAAATGTCGATGTAGAATGACGTAAAAGTCACTTAGTCGCTTAATCCACCAATTGAGTTTCATTCCAAAACAAGCAATGGGGGCAATGGGCAAGTAATGTAATCTTTGTACGCCCGACCACTGTGTGACATTGACAGCAAAAACACACATGAAATGTGATTATTTTTGCAAATTGTATTTAACCCACGTTTCCAGTTGGTCGGAAATGCAATCTGAATCCTTTTTTCTACAAAGGCGAGGTCTCAGTCCAGTCCAGCTCTGGCTGCTCGTATAGGATTTCAAAGGGTGTTTTGTGTCGCTCGCAGTGGGACACACCACGACGACGCCGAGTCCAGAGAGACGGGAGTGCATCAGAGAGGCTGAGCAGGAATCATGCTGCTACAAGCAGAGCGGTCTGGAAGACAACAGTGGACAGTCACGCTGAAGTAAACCGTCTGCTCCCCGACTTGACAGTGTGATTGTTCCGAGGGGAAGATGATAGATCTGCAGCCGCTCCACTGGCGCAGGCAGTGACTGACGGCAACATTGTTCCCAAAGCAACCCACGCAGGTAGGTCGGTGTTGTCTCGACCCAAAAGTTAGTGTTACAGATCTGATATGAGAAACGAATCCGATCCGCCTGCTGTCTGAGACTGTGCTCACATGACTTTTGTTACAACGCATTACCTTTGGCCTCCTTTCACGTGCTAAAATTTAAAATAAACATCATACTTGTTTAATGAAGCGCTTATTGCCTCGGCTGAGTAAAGATGAAGTGAAAAAGGACTGTGATCTGAAAAAGAGAAATAGCACAAACACAAGTAGCCACACCTTTTGATACCAACAATAAAGATGAATAGATGTAGAATGTGCACGGCCGCAGTCGTCGCCCAATCAGACAACTGTCGACAACGTATAATGAGATTAATTAAAATTTAATTGTCCAAAACAAGGAACTGAACTACAATACTCCCACACGCCTCTCATTTGTAATCAGGTGTTTGTTGTCGTAAATTGTTTCAGCCTTACAACACAAAACCCCTTGACAGAAAAAAAAAAGCATTTCAAATCACCACTTCAATATGGCAACTTGTTCACTGCAAGCTTGTATTTGTAGAAACAAACAAAGGAAGAAAAAAAAAAA
>CAEMYA010000130.1:2284037-2302337 GCA_903131615.1 Diplodus sargus
GACAAAGACAGAGCCGACCTTGATTGCTGAGCGAACACCGTTTGTACGATTCCTTAAAAGTGGAGCTCAATCACAGCTGTCACTTTGGCAGTCTTTTCATCATTCAAGCGTGTTGCGAACCGCACAACTTTTCATTTGGCAAAGAATAAAATGATACTGTGCAGTTTGAATGGACTGACGTGCCGAATGAAAAGTGATTCCCGATGACAGGACTGACTTAAATATAAAAATGTAAGAATGTCGTTTTTAGTTTAAGAAAGCTTTTGCTTTTTCGTCTCAACAACCTCAAACAAAACTTTTATGATGACACGCTGACTTTCTTAAAGGAATAACTGTTGTAATTGTTATAATTGTTGTAATTGTTTTCTCACGCTTTTTTCTCACGGTTCTAATTTTAAATCTTTTTTAATCCCTTAAGGGAAATTATCATAGTAGCGGGGAACATTCAAATACAAATACTATCAAAATACAAGGGCGCCTACCTACTTTCCTACAATGTATTTAATTGTTGAGATATGGTTGTCATGGGAAACCAACATCAGAAACCGTGGCACAAACGACTTAAACGAGGATGTGAAAATAAAGCATCAAACCAAGTTTTTTCGAGGAGTTGAGAAGCTAAAAAGTTGGTGACCAGCTGGTTTCCCCTGTAACTGAAGTGTCATGTCCCACAGGCTGGACAGGAAGGATGGAGTAGACAGCAGCTGCGTCTTCTTATCCTCAATAGCTAGCTCGTGCTTGTTTTTGGACAGAAAACTAAATATCGGTAAAAACAGCTAAAACAAAAGATTGCAGGTAATCAATGATAACGTGACCTCGCAAAACCATCCCGCCAGGCTTAAAACTTTGCCTGCAAACACGAGCGCTGAAGCACAACTGGTTAGCTACGATATTGGTTTGGATTTGACAACCAGCCAGAGAAGTGACTGCTCACTTTAAAACACTCCTCAAGATGGTACAAGCATCAGCACTTCTATCAAAACTGGAGGGTGTATTTGACTGAAAATGGCTCTGAAGGCTTTTCTCGGTGGAAAAGATGGTTTCTCTTTTCTCTCAACTAGTTTTGGTAAGAGTTTAACTCACCATGTGGCTTCTAGTAGCACCTTTTGTCCGTTTTGCCATCTCTATACTAATGGCGGAAATGTGGGCCGGGCTAAGGTTCCAAAATCCAGAACTGAAGCAGCTCGAGATCCAGAGACAATTTGGTGGATGGTGCTGGTGTAGCTGTCTAACATTATCACTAAATACAAAGTACAGTCGAGGAGGTTTTGGAGGTTTGTGGTCATAAACTAAAGTATTGGCCCAAGTTGAAATTCTGACATTGGATGAAAAGTGAAAGATTTTTTAGATGATTGTACCTCACAGTTGTTTGTGGCTGGACCTAAAACTGACATCGCAGTCCTCGGAGATGCTCTACACGCTGCTGTGGCAAAAAAAAACAACCAAAAAACTGATGATCCTTTAAAATCCCACTTCGTTGTGGAGAAGTTCAACCCCCATCCCTCTGCCCAAGTCAGAGGATGTCATGGGAGAGTTTGCGAATGAGAGTTTTCTGATGTTCCTGTTCTGGGCTGCAGACCGAGCGCGACAGCACACCACGCTTCACCTCAAGTTGCTCTGTGCATTTGTTGTTTCATTAACAAGTGAATAACAAGCTCCAAACAAACAATTCAAACAACTGAGGATCTGTGCGCCGGGAGATTTCACCAGACGAGCGATGGAAAAGGTGTTTAGCACGCGGGCATTAGTATGCAAACCCAGTAAGTGTGTGTGTGCCACCAGCCAGCTGGAGAATGGAGAGCCAATGACATTGGCCTCAAGTGGACTTAATGTTGAATATTTCAGCTTGTCTTTTTTTTTTTTTTCCTACACAAAAGAGCGGGTTTCCCTGGAGACTGCCGTTGATGTGCTCTGATTCAGAATGGCTATACCTGCACTTTCACATCAAGGTAAGTGTGAGAAGCATTGATCTGAGGAAGAATCAATCTCACTTATCAAGTCTGTCTGTGTATTATTCATCAGTTCATCTGTCAGTCTGTTTATCCGGCCACATATCCGGTTATCAAAGGGCTTTCCTCTGTCACTAATTGAAATCATCTTGAATTTTTCATTCGCCCGTTGCCTTTCTTTTTCCCGGCGACCCCGCTGATCAAGCAGGTGCAACGCGTTGGGATGCGATAACCTTTGCTGAGGGTCTCGTTTTTCCTCATTGTTAGGCCAAGCTGCAACCTTCCTGAGCTCACCGTGTGGAAAAAGTCATTATGATGGTTTTGAGATAATGATGGGAAAATTAATTTCAGGCAGGAGGGATCATAAACACCGCCGCACACATAACACCGACTGTACCTGTAGGTGTCTGGGTCCAAGGTGGAACATAATCCATCCTGCAGATCTGGTTCTACTTACGTGATTGATGACTGATCCTTTCATGTTGGCAAAAAAGA
This sequence comes from Diplodus sargus, assembly GCA_903131615.1. Classification (NCBI taxonomy): domain Eukaryota; kingdom Metazoa; phylum Chordata; class Actinopteri; order Spariformes; family Sparidae; genus Diplodus; species Diplodus sargus. The sequence continues at coordinate 2,286,482 of CAEMYA010000130.1, forward strand.
ACGAAAATATTAGACAGTACATTTTCGCCTAAATTCACATTCTTCGTCCTGCACGAGTGGCGAGTGGACGTTGGCATGCAAGCGAAAAGGTTCCAGCCCTACATTTTTCCACAATGCTGCGGTCGTATTTGGAAAATTAATTCATTCTTCCCCTACTGCCAACTTATCAGACACTAAAAAAAAGCAAAAAACTGTTCTGATTCAGTAAACCCCAATCATCTGCTACTCCGAGCAGGCTCAAACCTCCAAAACACTAATAATATGCAAATGCAGTTTGACCCGGTTGTAATTAACATGCCACGCTGCATGCATATTCATAAAGTCCTCCCTGCTTAAAGGTGCAATAACTAAGATATTTATTGTCTGATAGAATTAAAATGACCACAGTGTATCTGCGGGGCTGGTTCTGTGCCAGCTGGTGATGTCTCGCTCTTAAACCTTATTTGTTTTAGAAACAGAAACGCCGCTTCGCATCCTCATCGGTTTGGCTGTGCTACGAGTAAATGACCTGCAATAGCCACACGTGCTCTCAAATCACAAAAAAAGGCGTATTATTATTAATTTAAAGGCATTCTTATTCTTAAAATATATTCAATTGTGCCGTGTTATCTCATCACTCTCTTCAGATGAGCTATATTTCACTCATCTCTCAAGGCAGAATTACAATCTTTTAATCAGTATCACAAAAGAAAGACAAAAGAGGAGCCAGTTCTTTGCAGCACTTGGTGATAAACTCGAACAAACGTGTGTCACAATGCGCCGGGGTTTGGATACGCGTCCACTGTCCGTCAAACATACCTATTGAAGTGGGCTCAGGGAGGAATAAACGAGCTCCGACTCAACAGAGGATCGACGTTTGGTGATGTCGCCTATTGTCACCTGCTGCGAGCGACACCTCACGCTCGCAGGAGCAGCGACTCTTTCGCGCGAGCGAATGCAAAGCAAAGCGCTGATTGGAAGCCAAGGCAGTTAGCAATCAGAAAGGAAATTACTTTTCCTATGAATGAATAGCATATCAGGATCAATTAATGCAGTGCTGTCTTAATTAACTCACAACAGATGAGAAATGAATAAACGTGGCGGAGGGGAAACTCAAGGCACAAAGGCTGCAGCTTTATTTGGCACCAGTGGAGAACTGATGCCGTACACAATGGGTGCAGTTTAATCACAAACATATATCCCTTTTGTCTCAATCATAGCGGTTTCTAAACAAGTGCATTCAAGGATTCGACTTGATGAATGTTGCAGGGTAAACCGCGTCATTTTCCAGTGACAGTTTGAACAGTGCTATTCACTTTTCATAATTTTCCATAGAACAATAAACACGTGTCTAAAGAATGTGAATGAGCCGCTGTTGATGTAACACATAAACAATGTATGGTTAAAACTTGAGGTTATGTTTTGTGTGTCTGTTTGTGTGTTGGTTTGTGAGCAGGATTACACGAAAACTACCAAACGGATTTCCACGAAGTTTGGATGGAGGCTGGGTCTTGGCCTAGAATAGACCCCACTGACTTTTGGCGGGGATCGAGATAAAGGTATGGATCCAGTATCTGTGAGTGAGTACAATTTGATGCAGATCCAAATAAAAATCTTTATATTGGATTAGGCTTCATTGTCTGGGAGGTTTGCTCTCTACTGAGTGCCATTCTAGTTGACAAATAAAAACACTGATGAATTCCCTGTTTAAAGGTAAAAAAAAAGAAGAAATTAGTGAGCCCAACTATGCTAATGCTTGCATCAAGTCTAGTCAGACAGATTCATTCTGGCTTGTGTCCATGTCTCATTCACAGAGGAGCAAAATTCCACGTCAGTTTTAATCTACAACAACTGGCTTCAATCTGTCAGGTGAGAGCTCGGCCATATGGTGTACACTGACTGTACGTGACACTGACTGTAAAAAACCTTGTGCTATAATCCCATCCACCCTATTGGATGCAATCAAAAATAAAAAAACGAACTCTCACACACTGTGAAATCACACCTTAAAATGTTGACACACAGGCTGACTGCAAGTGAGCAGTGCAGCGCAGCGGAGGCAGTTCTCCATGTTTTCGCTCTCGATTCCGCCTCTGTGACACCAGGCAGTCACCCGGTGAGAGTGGTACCACGTCCAGGGCTCGTGTTGCTGAGCTGATGCTCCCTCTGCCCACCTGCTCGCAGTGTGTTCTCCAGAGGAAGGCCTCCCATTGACACTGTGCACGCACCTCCATGATTTATGAGCCATCTGTCGCGTCTGATGTTCCTGTCGCCTAAGACAGGATGTTCCCGGCTGGCATTCAGCACAGCTCTGCGTGGGCACTGCCTGGGTATGCCAAGGTCCACTGTAATTAAATTACACCAAGTGGGAACAGAGTGGTCCCCATAATGCGCAAAAACCTTCAACACAAAACACAGAAGAATCAAATAATACCTCTGTTTTATCTCTGTTCTCCATGTCCAGTGCTGCGCTGTACGATAGAGGGGTTAAATAGGGATCATCAAAACAGTCTTTCATTCACAGATTTGACTTCATTATCAAAGTGCCACACAGAATGAAAAATCTTCCCTTCTGTTACCACAGAACGAGCTTTTTGCAGTTTGACTGCTGAGGAACCAGGTGTGTCCTCCTACAGGAGGCAGAGAGACGCATCAGCATGCACAACATGACAGCTAAAGACACAGATTGGAGAACACAAATCCCAGAGAAAAACAATTGCTGAAACACGCTGCACTGGAATTGCAGCGCTGCCAGCTCCCCATCTTTAACTGTTGTTAGACCTGCCGTGGCTCAATATATCTGGGCAACCACGGCCAGCACAACTATTAGCGCTAATTAGTGTTCATCTTGAGAGATGTACTAAACAGGAGGAAACTCGGATGGCCGTTGAGCTGAGGTAGCAACAACTGACAGTGTCCACAGTCAGCAATCAGAGAAAACAGCCACAATAAAATATGTGCTGTTGTGTCCCAGTCCTGTCATGTGACATCCAAGCATGCATCTGTCCCATCCTGCTTGGCGATGCAGTGTGTTTTGACCTGTTGTGTGCATGACTTGCCCTGTCATGTCTTGTCATGTCATGTCCTGTCCTGTCCTTGCCCTGATCTCTAACATCAGTGTGACTTTACCTCTATAGTTCACGTATTAGTACATCATTACAAATATCCTTTAGAATAAATAAAAAAAAAATAATAAAAAAAGCTTTGTTGGTTGTTTTTTTTTTTTAGATGAATTTGCACATGTGTTTAGGGACAGAACAAATGAATTGACTTTTGGATGTGAGGGTTGAAATAAATACATCTAAAGCCATCTAAGACAGCAAAATGTTAATTTCTGACACTTGTGTCAGGACTATATTTTTTCTTTCTCTTAAAGTAAAACAAAAAAATAACAAAAAGCAAAGTTGCGGATTAGGGTGGCTAACATCTGGCAGCCATGCAAACAGGCAGTAGATTGATAGCTCCACCTGTGCACAGTCAAACACAATCCTCTAAGGAAAACTGTAGTTAGACTTCAACAGCTTTTCCTGCAAAACTAGCTGGCATGGCTGTGGCTGTTTTTGTTGTTTTTCCCCATCAAAATGCATTTGTGTATCCATCCAAAACATTGTTGAAGGGAACATCCATGCTGCCTTGGCTGTTAATCAACCTGTGTGGTGGTTTGATTGGCTCCGTTGTGAAACAGTCAGAGGTGATCCAACGATTCCTTTTGTGGTTAAAAAGAGGAATCATTTGATTGCTAAGGAAACAATCTTTAGTTATTTCATTTGGCTTCAAGGGAAAGAACCCCAATGGCTGAGGTGCGTCCCTCTTCGAGATTTTGGCCGAATTTCGCAGAAGCAAACTTTATCTCCGCGACACTGTGAGATCTTTTCTTCATAATTGACGACTGAAAACTGATACAAGATATTTGCAGAGGAACATTAAGTGTGCCTTGGCAACAGGGGTTAAACATTTTTCTACAAGAGCGCAGGAGCTCATGAAAGGCTCCTTCACAGAGCCGCGCGAAGGAGCGCAGAGACAGGTTAAGCTTTAGAAAAGTGATTGAGGCTGAGAGGAACGGCCTTCACCGGCAGCTGCTTGCACCTGGCATCAGATCCACCCTCTCTGCCCTGCTTATTCCCCGCACGACACCCCATTCATCAAAGATCACGGAGGCTTCAGTTGGAGTTGCTTCATTCTCCTCGCCCAAAACACCAGACAGGCTCTCTATTGATGCTATATTTATAAGGAGGTAGATGTGGAGTGAAAAGGGATGATGTGCCTCCGGTCTCCTTACCTGCACTGTGTCAACCCACCAGCTCCCCGAAGCGCGAGAACTCGAGCTCTCTGATGTGAACTGCTGCTTTGATTCACACCGGTGTATGTCGTGTTGCAGAATGTGTGTGACGAGCGTGATTATGTGTCAGTGTGGGTGTTAATGGAGTACATGACGAGGAGAAAAGAGGTGCTGAGGATCACACTGCTCCGACCTGGTCAATACATCAGTGTTGTTTGCTGGTTAAACTCATCTTTGTGTCAGCTATTGTTGAAGACATATCAGGAAAAAACTTCACAAGTCGAAGGAAAGGTACGAGCCTCGGCAGACCGCCCATCCATCCATCCATCCATCCGTCCATCCATACTAACAGACTACACACTGAAGCTGTTGTTGCATGATGATCACAGATTGCAACTTGCAGTAGCCATATGGTGCACTCGGTCCTCTCTCCGTAGAAAGTTTGCTATGCTTGTTGCTGATTAATATGATTTCTTTAATAAGTTGACACATTTTGCAGTGTAAAAGGTTCAAGATGCTCAAACAAACATGGAATAGAGTTTTGCGTGTACTAGGGGCAGACCGATATTGTTCTGGACGATTATTGGGCGGATACTCTTTAAAATGCTGTATTTGGCTCTGACGCAGCATCCTTTCTCTGTAAGTGGCATCCACTCTGTGGTGTCAGTGTCTACAACACTATCTGATGTCACGAGTATTATCAGCACTGACTAAACCAAACTTGCTTGCTCAGGCGATCAAATAAATGACCCAGAGTGGACGTATTACATAGAAGTACCTCCAAATTGTACATAAGTACAGTACTCGAGTAAATTGTAGCTGGTTGCATTCCATCACTGGTTGTTCATGACTTTGTTTTGACTTTGAGATGAAGATTGTTCCTGTAAATATATATCAGCTCCAATTATCTGTCTCCTGGATGACTAACAATCGGTCGACCCCCTGGTGTGAACAGAAGCTGCAACGAGTAGTCGATTACCGATCAGTTAATCTAAAAGAAAATGTAGTGCCAAATATTTTGACCGATTAATGTCAAACATTTGCTGGGTCCATCGTCTTAAATGTGAGGATTTTGCTGCTTTTCTTTGTCATTCACAATATCAAATGTGGAGTGTTTGGGTTTTATTTGGACTGTTGGTTGGATAAAAAGAGCGATTTGAAGATGTCACTTTGGGCTCTGGGAAATTGTGATGAGCACTTTTCACAGTTAATGGATTAATTGTTGGGTTGAGTGGGTACTTGGCTCTGGTATCATCCAAGTAAAATGCCCATGTCAAACAAAAAACGTTGATTCAAAGCTCCATTCTGAGTTCTGTGAATAATTTTTCAGACAATATAAATATAACAACTTATGATCCAATTTCATTCCATTTCATGCTTAAATTAACAACTTCTGCTTAACCCAACCAACGTCCGTGTTGAGAAAAACCCACTTCCCGGTTAAGCTCTGCCTATTCTGAGTAAGAATACAAATGTTTTTGCTGGTTTAGATACAGATACAGTTAAATGGCGTACAAAGAATCATAGATGGAAATAATTATTAGTTGCAGCCCTTGGCAAAAATTTAAGTGAACATTTACTGCGCTCTTCCCGATGGCCCCTCCTCAGAGGCATTCATGGGGTTGCACTCAGTTTCAGACATGAAATACACATGTGAGAAGTGAGGAGTCAAGTTCGGAATGAAAAAGAACGCTTGAGAGAGACGCTCAAGCGTTCTCACCATTGCATAAAAGATACTGACATCTTGCTTTGGTACATCACACTAGACTTCTCTTGGTATAAAACCAACTCATTTGTAAAGTACGGATGTTTTCTGCTGATACTACAGTTGTTTAAGTCAACACCAGGGGAGTCAACACTTACAACTTTCCATTTTCTACGGGATGACAAGGTGTTTTCTCCCGAATACTTTATATGTTGAAGGCGTTTTCGACAATAACAACAACAACAACAACACTGGAAGTTAGTATGCCGAGGAAGAGGAGACAATATTATGATTCAATGAACTTCTCTGCCTCTCTTTGTTGTCTCGCCTGGGGCAATATGAGAAGCTCCTGAGGAAACATCTGGCATATCAAGGAGATAGTTTTCTCTGTCTCACTTTTCCACATATCCAAAACAAATCCGTGAACACTGAGTGTTGATGTCTGCCCGTAGTGCCTCCTCTCTGCAACACAGCTTGCACCAAAAATAGCCAGAGTTAGATGATAGCAATCAGCCCTTTAACACTGGGGTTTCTCAACTGTCACTGCCGTCTAAAAGAAGGAGGCATGAAGAATATACAGAGGTTTTTTTTTTAAAAGCATGTAACTCATGCCTGCATGACCAAATTAAGTTTTCCTCTTCATTTTAGGTGAATAAAAACACAAAACTTGCTGTCACTTCTTTTTTGTTCTACCTGACAGTAGTACAGTAATGTGCAGCAGGAACATCTGCGCACCTGCGATCTGTTGGAGGGGGAAGTATTCGCATGAGGGATTTGCAAGATGGATCGATGTGCTTCCTGCATGCTGAGATAGTGACACGGTAGACAAAGAACAAGGCTTCTCCCTTAAGGAATTGCCTGGAGCATGCTGCGAATGAACTTCAATAATGTCTTAGATGAAACACCTACATATAATTGACTCACAGTATCAATGCAAACATCGTATGCATGGAGCTGCATACACAGCAGAAATGAGACATCCGGAGAAAGCCCCTGAGAAGCTGAACCCTCGTCACCCAACCATGCCCCGAAGGTTTGAACTACTTTTTGCCCCTTTCAGAAAATGGAAGTCGAATGGTTAATTATTTGGATGCCGAAAGCGTCTGTCATTTTATTTCTGTTATGATGCTTCGCTCTAAATATAATCTTTCTTTTGGGTGGATATGGAACTAAACAGAATCTTTAAAGAGGTCATATTGTGCTTTTTGGGGTTTTGCTTTTCCTTTATTGGATTTGCAAAGTGAAAAACTCAGAGTCCACGCCAAAGGGAGTTACTCTCTCCCACCGTAAACACTTCTGCTGCAACGCCTAAAACGCCTGGTTTGGAGTCGAGCCTTTACCTTCAGCATTTCTGTAACTTATGTGCGTCACTATGTGTAAAGCGTTGCATAAATAAGTATTTTTACGTATTTATTATAAAATATACACACTCCAGTCAGTCAGTCAGTCAGCAGATATTCATTCTACAACTGTAGCGCCGTTATTTTAGATCACACTACCTTGCTCATCACAACCCGGCCGATGCTGCCTCTGACTGGCTACTGCCCGTTAAGTAATGCGCACGTGCGACTCTCACCAAAGATTGAACAGAGGTGAGATGTCTCACTCTGCAGCTTAAATGGAGCATTGAAGACACAGTGTGTAGAAGGATGCTGCAGCAGTGCACCATATGAGAAAAATAATGTGTTTTCTAAGTTTGTAAACCTATTCTACTAGGGCCCCCAAATAAAAGTATGAGCCTGAAAGTTAGCATAACATGACCTCTTTAAATCAGTGACAAAACAACAATTCTGCATTTCGTAGGTTGAAATTGGCACATTTGACTCTCCTGCAACAGATTTCTTCCTGTATCTCTCACTGTGGTGAGTAAGTCTTTCTGATCTGTAAAGTTTGGCCAGTTTTACAGGATTACGAATGAAATACACCAAATAACAAAACAAAGGACCTTGAAGCCCGCAGTCTCTATCATGCCTTTGATGTGAAATATTTCAGTCATGCTCATCTAACAAGGTCACCTGTCCAGGCCGTTAACCCACAAAGTTATCCAAGCTGGGCTATCCGGGGGGAAAGGTGTCCAGTCCTCTCTAGCTGCGGACAGCAGATGAATCTATCACATCCCGTTTACTGTTTCATCAACTGTCAAACAACATAATGTGAACACAAACGCACGTAGACTGTAAAACCACTGAACCAGCAGCAGCGGTATTAACATCAAAAACTAATGCCCGCCTTAACTTCACATCTAATTACTCCAATCAGTCTGAGGTGCCATTTAAATCTTTCCTCCTAAATGGCATACAAATGAGACAAAGGGAATTTTTTTCTGCAACTGCAAGACAAAGCACCAGTCTTACCTAAATGCACATGTTGTACTGGTGTGTCTACCAGGTAACAAATGTTAGAGTCCATAGTAATGATAGAAGTCATTGCTTTTTATGCAATTGTGTGCCTTGTTTTGGTGAAATCCTTGTTTGTAATGGTGACGTTACTCATGACGCTGTATTAACAATGGATACAGTTCAGAAATATTAATGACCCACTTAATTATATAGATATTTCACAGAGAAAGAAATAATTAAACAATACAGGGGTTTAAGCCCTCCAAACTTTTTTATATGCACATATAATCTTTTCAAAACAGATGTAAAGGTCCTGGAAGGATTCCGAATTTAGAATATTTTTACTCTGACATTGGTAAAAGTCACAATAAGCCCTCAAGGAACATATTTTTTTCGCTGGGAATGAGGACAAGAGCTCCTAGAGCTCCAGTAACCTCTGTAATCATCGGGTGGCGAAATTGAGGTTACATTTGCTTTAGGTGTTAGCAATTAATTCAGACAGGGGCCAACTCTACACTTTTGTCCCCATTTTTCCTCTTTAATATGGTGCTGCTCACCTCACTTCAACCACCACCCACCATCCACCCACTCACCCACTCTGCTTCCACACAAATACAATACATGCTCACAAACAATTGCATGAAAACAAAATCAATCGCTTTCACTCAAACACTTTGCGGACATTTATCTATCTTTTTTCTCTCCTTTTCAGAAACCACAAACACAGCATATGATTGCACAGAATGAAAAGGATGTCTGCTGCGTGCAGGGTATCACCAAGCAGGATTATAGTTCTTGTACTTTATCATTATTACAGTTATTTGCATAATTGTCTCGGAGCAGTCAGTCCATTTCTGCAAATGTGATGATGTTCTTGGTTTTATTCAGAAAAAGTCAAGACCACCAAGACAACCCCAGAGGGATGCACCAATGCATCAGCCGAAACACTGTTAGCAGCCGGTATTCACCTCGACTGCCATCGGCGAAATAAGATGACAGTCACCGATGGCAGTGACCGATGTTTATCTGATGTGTCACATCAATTTTGTGCTGGCACATACATGAGCTACTGGCTCATGAAATCCTTTGCCATCAGTTTGTAAGGCTGTGCAAGCACTAAAAAAACTACCTATCCTTGAGTAGGTAGTGTTTTAGTATCAGGCTAAAAAAGGCTTTGGAAGCAGTTACTTTTATGAACTTTTATGATCAAATCCGTTGTAAAGATGTTGTTGTAAAGATGATGTTGATGGTGTAATGAAGGGCTGAATGAGATAAAAAAAGTGAAAATTAAGATTTCTATGTTTCCCCGGCACAAAAGGGGGAAACCGTCCAACAGCAACTACATCAGCGAGCGCTGGTTTCAGCATTGACCTGGAAATTCATCATCTGTGTTTTTGTAACGACCTGCTCAAAGTCTGAGGTGAACGCTTCCCCCACTGATGTAATTAGCTTTCATGTCTTTGTCAGTGCTGCCCATGTACCACTCAACTCATTCAGCAAAGGAAACAAACAAACACACCATTACCAATCAAGAATTCATGCTGCTTAATAAAAAATAAATATTGCATTTACCTTGCATTTATCTACTTAACACATTTATTTTACGACAAATACCGCCTCTTATTCTTTTTCTCAAGCAGGTGCATTTTCACAAGAAGCGAACTGTCTTTTGCCGTTGAGTTATTTTCTCCCATCTGCCGGCACTGTGAGCAGCTCCAGCCTACTGTACGTCTTTATATATGTGGTCAAGTGAATTTGCAAATGTTAACCGAGAGACGACATGAGAACAGCGAGGTTTGACTTTTCTGACAAGGGTGTACCGAACGCGAACAATGTGCGCTCAGTGGGCAGGAAAATTGATGACAGCGTATATATATCTGGAGGCTGTGTACCTGCAGTGTTAGAGATGTCACACTGCTGCTGGGGACAGTTGAGCGCTGGTGATTAAAACAGAAAAGGACAAAGCATCGCCACTCAACAGAGGGCACTTTCAAATATGATATTTTCGACAGCTCCACAACCTCGACACATTTCACGGTGCTCCTTATCTTTGGGTTTTTTTTGCTCTCTTTGCTTCCTAACAGGCTGGGTCTGCCCCTGTAAAGACACCCTGGCTCCGGTTTTGGTTGCATCACATTCCCTCCCCCTCCCCCAAATAGGATCAGTAAGGGATTAGGTATGTGGGGAGAAACAGAATCAGCAATCACAGTGACACGTTGCCTCCTTTTTCACCTGGAGAGGATCAGAGCGTGTGCATGTGTTCGAGACAGATATCACCTCTCACCATCTGATACCCAGAATGCACACCTGCAGAAACGTGGGTGACACCTGCACGGGACTCAACTTTGGGCTGTTTTCCCCTTCAGTTTCGTTCTCTCTCCATGTTGCCTGAGGCTCCTCTAGATGGCACTGCGCAGCTGTTTGTGAAAACGTTGCTGTGAACACTGGTGCCGCGCTCCTGTCTTTGTGGCTTCTGGATCCACTGCTGTGTTCTGAGGGGCATCTGAATGCCTCATTTCACTCTCCTGCTATCCTTCTTTTTTTCTTTTTTTGGTTATTTTTGTTTTTCACAGCCAATTGTGCTCAGATAAGATGGCACTTCGGTCAGTCAGTAGGTCAATAACAGATAAGGCACGGCTCAGAGGGAATTTTCAGCCTGATCAACTGGGTCTCTCATATTTTGTCCTGAATATTTTGGCAATAAATAACCGAAGCTCGACTCGATTTTCAACACAGCACTCCGCAAAAAAACTGACAGAGACACTGGAAAGCTTAAGCCAAATAACATTGGTGCAACCTCTGGCAAAATTCCCAAAGCTGAGCTTTAAGTCTGGTCAAGGTCACTATACTTACACAGGGGGGTGGGATACAGCTCCTGATCTGTTTCCACTTTCAAAAATGTATCCCATTCTGCTTATTATACAGCCAGCTAGATATGACCCACCTGGATACATTAGTCACCTCTGCAGCCCCTCTCTCCTGCTCTATATGTCACATAGAGGACAAAAGAGGAGCCATGCGAGCAGAAGGAGGGGAAGCTTGAGCCACTGCGTAGTGAAATTAATCATTTAATATCTCTGGTGCTTGTTAAGATTTTAGGGTGCGTGTGAGAATGTCTATTAAATGTGTGGCATTTCTTTATAGACCAGTATTAAAAAAAAATGAAGCAGAGTTTTATTAACAAACCGGACAGGAGTGGGTATATTGTCTTTTTTGTAAATGTTGACAGTTGCCTCAAAGGAGCACCGAGACAAACAGTTTGTTCCTCTGATACAGACTTACTGCCAATCATGTTATTGTCTTGTTATCAGAGCTGATTTTTGCTTGAGTATTTCAGTTTAATGCCACGTTATATACTCCTACATCACAATAATCCAGAGTCAGAGTCAGACTCGGCTTCTCCCTGCAGCCGCGCTTATCTGACGGCTATAGGGAGAAGTTACTTTGCAGATTAGGATATTGCGTGTCTCAACTTTTGATGACAGTTTACGAAAGTATCCGATGTGTGGTATTGACTTTCTTCCTTCCAGCTACAAAAACCAAAATGCTGTTAATGTGGACTGGACGATACGCAATAAATAAATAAGATTACAATCATTTCGACTCATATAGGTTATGCTATGAGCGACAGTTTTAGTGGGAATGGTCATTATTGAATGTCACTTTCACTGAGAAAAAGAAGTGATGATGTGATTTTTGATTTTGATTTTTGTTCCCTAGTGGCCTAAGAATATGATTTCATGCTGGGGCATCTCTTTGGCACCGCGCTGCTTAATTAATGATATGTGGGCCTTGTGTGATTTGGATATTGCATTTGGTCATATTGCAATTTCAAGGAGACTTGGGTTACTGACCAAACACTCTATAGCAGTGATTACTGTTGGAATATAGACTCATCTAACACTTAATTTAGTGAAACTATATCACTTACAGCAGCAGTTCAAAGAATGAACACACTGTTTTCAAGGCCACGAACGATCTCTGAACTTCAAATCTCATAATATTTGATACTCAAAACTGACAGGGGCCACTCTGCAGCACTGTCACTATATTTACTTTTTCGTATAAGTAAATTTTTTCTGCTGCTAAAACTTCAGAGCTTTTACTTTGTGATTTTGAATGCAGCATTTACTTGTCAAAGAGAAGTTCAGAACTATTGGCACTATAGTTTGGATCAGGGCTTCCCGAACATAACTAAATTGGCCAAAAGGCAAAAAAGCTGTTGTTATTGTACTGTGCAGTTTTGTATTGTTGAAATGCAAAATTGCACTAGGATCCCAAGTTCACTTAATTGGTTGCACCAATGTGCCAAGTGTTGCACATGTGCCTCACAAAAACAAAAAGGCAAAAATCCATTTTAATTTAAGATTTTATTGTTTTTCCACAAACATCTGGCAGGTGGAATTGAACCTTTTTAGAGGCCGATTTTGGCCTGTGCAACTTTGGGCAAGATGTTCTGGATGTTCCAAGTCTTGTTTTTGAAATCAGTGCTTTCCAACATGTTATGCTGTCATATTTAGGGGTGGTGCGATAATCGGCCCTGGCCCGTTATCGCTGTCAGATTGCCAGTAAGATAAACTAACAAATTTAAATTGTGTTACTCTGGCTCTGATGCAACATCCTCTCCCTCAATGTCCCGCCCACAACAATATCTGATTGGCTATAAACAATGAGTCATCCGAAACTGCAAAGTAACTAGCAACTAAATTAATCAAATAAATGTAGAGGAGAGGAAGGATTAAGTACCAAAAAAAGGAAACATTCGAGTAAAGTTCCTCAAAATTCTACTTAAGTAAACTGTATTTAGGTTTATTTTTTTATTTTTTTACTGCAAATCAATGTCAGTCTCATTGTTATTAGCCCTGAAAAAAGCCATGTTAGTTGACTTCTAGCCACATTCTTTTATTGTGTCTATGTAATTCCCATATTAGTGTCCCCCTGCTGGATCAGCACTACACTGACTTGTAAACATTATCATCTGAATGCACATTTCAGTGCCAGATATGAGAATAATCAACACGCTGTGAAACGTCTAACTGCACAGATATTTATCAACGTGCAAACCAACACCACTCTTTCCCTCCACTCAGTCTCTGCTTGCATTAGAATTGCTACAAAAGCTGGTATGCAGGCTAATGGAAGTATAGAATGCCCTTCTGGTACAGTCGTGGTCAATAACACCCGCAAAGTTGAGTAAATGTATTTGAGTTTTTCCTGGAGTTCTCTCTGACTAAATGAGGGAAGATAGTGTTTAATACTGGGACTTGGCAACGGCTTTCATACTTTAAGATCCCACAAATCCATCTGCAGAAGAAGCAAGAGCAGAAAAAAAAAAAGAATTTCGGTTGTTATTGTCAATTCCCACTGGAGCTGTGGCAGTACTGAGACTGCAGAGGATACTGATAAGACAGCAAAAGAGACTCTACACCTTATCTCACTCACACAGTCCTTGTTCGCTCAGATTCCTTCCTCGGCGTACGTGAAAAAAAAAGACCCCAAACAAAACAAAACACATTTCTTATTTATTTTTTTTTAATTAATACAACAGTTTCTCATTGTAAGAATCCAGACAATTCAGGCAATCCAGTCATTACTGAAAAAAAGAGAGCACTTTGTTTGACAATGACGATTAATAAACGGCAGAGAAAGATTTCCTCGTTTACATTTTTAATATTTTTTAATGATGTCTCTCAGCGCCTTTCCCCCCACCCACCCACCCACCCCACGCGTCTTTTGAAGGGCTACACTCATTGCTGAAATCAATTATCGGAGATCATAACCGAGTGTTTCTGCTGCCGCTGATAAGACGATCTGCAATCTGGGCCGGGGGAAAAAAAAATGGCAGAAAAAAAGACGCCATGTTTAGAAACACATTCTGACATCTTAGCGAAACAATCTGACTTTATTAAGGGAGACTAATAATGGAGTCCTTTAGAACTTACAGCCGTGCGTTGCGGGTCATTAAGCCCGCTGGGGTAAGAGGAACGGCACAGCTGGGACGGTGACAATGACGAAGTCGCTGGTTGTGAACATAAGTAAGGGTCTCTTTCTACCATCTGATCTGAGTGGTTAATGAGGTTTGTACACGATCCTCGCACCCATGACAAGTCACCTTGCTGGAGATCTGCCCGGCTCAGTGATGCAGTTACGCTCGCGACGCTGCGAGGGACCTGTGCTGCAGCTCCACTGTAGACGAAGGCAGTTTAAACGAGGTGACACACTCTTATCTGCTACCAGCCTTCAACATGAGCGACTTTGTCCGTCCAAACCCCTCTATAGCTCATTGACTATATTATACCTCATACATTCTCCGGGTCCACTCGTGCTAATAATGCATGCGCTTGCTGTAATGTAAGTCACTTTGGAAGAAAAAAAAAAGGCATCCGCAAAATGGCGTGTATCATATTTCACTTAGTATCTGCTTAATACCCTGCCGCATAGAGGGGAAGGTTGGGAATCGGTTTCCACCAGCAACAGCATATCATTTCACTCCCCCTCAACATGCCGGAGATAAGAGCAAACAAGTGGGTCAAGCTGAGAAGAGATGACATTTTTGGGAGGCAGCCATCTTTCTGTCAGGATCAAAGTGAAGTGGCTGCGTCTTCTGCGCCCCCCCGGGCTTTCCATCAACAACTCTTTAAGTCTCAAAGGGAGATAATCCAAGGGGAAGGTATTATTACAAGGTGGGTATTATGTACGCAAAGCCATTTCACTCTTGTTGGATAATTTCTGTGAAAACATTGTGAAAGGGCCACACGTGAAACCTCATAATCGAGGATCCCAACGTAAACACTGCATGTTTAACAACAGCGCTCTGTAGTAACCTATATATACACATTGTGGGGCTTTTTCATTTCAGTCTACAAAGAGTCTGTCCACGTTGTGCATCTACGACACCAGCAGCGTCCTCCCCCTTCTAGCAAACATACAGCTGTCGCACACGCAACGGCGCCGCGTTGGATGGTTGTTTGAAAGCGCCTCACCACGCTCCAGGCTTAATGAACTAAACAAAGCGATTACTTCATGACGAACTTACAGCTTACACCGCAGGCAGTGCTGAGACTCTTATCTGCTCATTAATAGATAAACAGATCTGAAACGTGATTGGCTGATGCTTCCTGCAGGGATGTGTCTGCGACATTCATTAGCTTCTCCCTATCTTTATCATTAAAGTGGGCAATTGGAAGTTTATGAAAAAACAGTTTTTAGGTGCGCGCCTGTTGAACTCAGTGAGTAATCGTAATTGGATGGCAAATAGCTACCTGCTGCTCCATTTCCCCTCATGGATAAGGACAATCTTCAAAAGGCGGAGGGCGCGAATGTGCCTCCGCTGTGCATGTCATTCACCACCCCTCTCTCTTTGCATCCTGACTTCTAAACAATTATGCTGAGACAACAGCTATTACTGCCTGTTATTCTTTATGATTGGTTTTCACATACAATATGACTCGTTAATAACTGTGCTGAGGACATCAAAAGGACACCTGCCCCATCCTATCAGCATCACTGTCAATGAGCATCAGCCCCAACAGCAAAAAAAAGAAAAAAAAAAAA